>JMFS01015484.1:0-21960 GCA_000699545.1 Podiceps cristatus
CCAAAACATTCTATGGTTCTGTGATTCTGTGTTACAATCAAGAATCATATTTTTTCAGGGAACCACAAAAACCACAGCATACAATCCACAGTAAGTTCTCATTGCCTGTTGTCATCCTTGACAGCCAATCTTTTGCAAGTTCTTCCACAGATGCCTGAAGTACCTCTTAGGTTTCTTACCTGTTTAAAGACAAAAAACACATCTTAACGATTCCAGATCTGCTTGTTGCTTGTACCCTTGTCCTCTTACTTTGCAGAAATAGCAGGCAATGCTTTCTTGTGAGTTCAGCAATTTGCTGCACTGAAGTAGACCTTCGTGTCTTGGTAGCTTATCTTACCCCTTCAGTTTCAGTGATTTCCTGTGGAAAATCTGAAATGGCTCTCATCTTTAATATTAGTACCTTTATTAACCTAAAGAAGCTGTGGAAAGAAATTATGATTTCTGCCTCTTAGAATCCACTCAATCTTTTCCCAGCTGTTGGCAACTCCCAGTTTCCTGGGTTTAATACGTTTCTTAATTCAACTCAAAGTTAGTGGTAGCTAGAGATCAGCACACTCAAAATGCCGTGGGCAGATCTCTGCTGATCTGCCTTCCACACACCTTGCTTCTGGGGAAGCCTGGGTCCTCCGCAGGGGTATTGGGAAGAGCAAGGAGGATGACTCTTACTACATCGAGTACCTAGAAATACCAATACATGCTGAGAAAGCTGGGAAGTGAAGAACATTCAAAAGGGGAGGGTGAGAAACAAAAAATAGCGAAAGTTCTGTCACTGCTAGGACAGTCCAGGAGCTGGTCAATGGTTACGTTGGCGTGCTCTGGTTTAATGGCCTTGCTGCTTTCTTGGCTACTGGCAACAAGAACTTAACCTTCTGTTAAGATTAGAATGGTTTGGGTTTTTTTATTAAAGTTCAGATTTTTAAAAATAATTTTCTGAAAAATTCTAGTAAGATTCTCAAAACTGCAAGATGTAGTTATATTTGTTGACCTTGGTTTTGCCTTCACATGCTATCTGTGAGTTCCCATTATTCCTCCCACTGACCAGACATCTTGGTTTCTCTAAAATTCAAAGGTCTCAAAAATATCTGCAAAAAGAACTCTTAATCTGCACTACAGTTCAACCTGAGAATTTAAAGACATGAATTTTCAGCACTTTTTATCAAGATGAGCTAATCTTTTGGGGATCTTTATAAGCTTATCTCTGAGTACACAGGACGGGAAATACTTGTCTTGTTGCAGGAAAATCTGTATTCATGACCTTTTAAGAATACTAACACTATTTGCCATTAATACCTCAAACTCTTTATTTATGAAAGATACGCAAACACGAATGATTGGTTTGTGTCCTTTAGCAAAATTAATGATTACTTCAGAAAAGTCTTAAGAGATTCTTTGTATTTTTGCTTTACAGATTTACTTCTAAATGCTTAATTCTGAAAATGTTCCTAACATTTTTTTGCAGGGTTGGAATACCAAAAAGTTCTTCATGAAAGTTCTAACAGAAAAGTTCGTTTCACTTTTTGGGTCTCAGTGTGATATATCGGCAGTTATCTCAGTGTGGTATATTGGTGGCATTGCAAGAGGGTGATTACTTTCATAGATCTTTGTTGCTCTTTGTGACAGAAAGACAAACTAATTCTAACCTAAATTCTCACAGTGACAGTGTTCTCTCTGGAAGTCAGTATAACAGGGGAAAAAAAAAAAAAATCTGCGGTTATGGGCCTGAATGAGCCTCCTATTTACACCTCATGTTTTGTTACCAGCATTTAAACTGAAAAACCTTCTGCTTTGCTACTTACATAACTATTCCCTTTCTTTTCTTCCAGACCTGGATTTTATTTCCTGGAACAAAATAACATTTTAGGGTGCCATTAATTTTCAGATTAAACAAGTCATAAAATGTAAATAAGATGACAAAAGAGCATTTACCTTCTTTTCACAAAGTTGTTAGTATTAGGATTTCTGGATCTTCCTCCCATTGTAATTCGCTTCTTCCTCTTGGGTGCCTTACAGTGAAGGCACTGTTACAGTTATTATATTCGAGTGTGTTGCACAGGGAATGATTGATACTTTAGAACAGAAGGAAGCATAACTTCTTTCTTTAGCCTTAGTCTCAAAGACAAGCACTAACACATTTTTGGGTGTTTTTCTGGCTCTGAGATTTCAGACTCGGTGTCTGCAGCCTTTTAATTCCCATTTGAATAATCAATTCCACATCAAAAACCTTGCATAACTGTGGAATCGTGATGGTTGGACTGTGCAGCCCACCAGCGCTTATGCTTTAAAAGAAATAATAAGGTTTTCTATTCTTGTTCTAAATTCACCAGCCTCTGCTTAGCTATATTCTGAACAAGCGTGCATCGTGGCAGACCGTTTGTTAGTGATACCTTCATCACCTCCCTCCTTTGTACATGATAATGTTCTTGACCCTGTATGTACTTTCGTATCTGGTATTCCAGTCGTTCCTCACTCACCTTCAAGCAGCGACAACAGTAGGTGACCTGGTTTGGGGACAATATTTCAACGTCGTGATCTAAAGCAGATACTTGTTTTACGGGAGTTGATGTTGAAGAGCCTGGGATCCTGGAAGGGGAAAAGCTGTGTAATTCAGGAGAGCTACAGAGCTGGGCAGAGGTGCTGGGGATCCGGGGTCTCCCTTGCGCACGTAAGGTACCGCAGGTCTAGCGGTAGCTAGTCCTCTGGGCCAACAACCCCATCCCCAACACCTTCCCTCTCTGGATAATTCCAAATATTTCTCTACTTTATGGCACTCCTGCTTTTCAACTTTTAGGTCTATTGGTGTGTGAGAGCAAAATAGAGTAAAGGAAGGTGTGAGAGAGTTGTCTGTGAAAGGCACGCAGGGCTGAAGGGAGCTCGCTGGCTGAGCTGAGGAGACGTGCAGGAAGGGAGAGGGGGAAGTCAGTGACCTACTAGAATTTGCTGTCATTGATGAGAACCTGAGCTCTCTGGGAGCGAGACCTAGGAAACCAGCAGGGTAAGAAGCAGTAAGGCTGAGAACTTATTTTGAGACATCCAGTCTTTTTTTTTTTTTTCCCCTGACCATTGCTGCAAATTAAATTTCTGATGATTTGCTTTGTGAGTAACTGGTCATCTACTGGGATGGGTATGTTTATGATATAATGTATGTTCATTAGTTTAAGGTGCACAAACTTCCAGGCACCTCTGAATGTGCTGATGTGAGGGACTTTGGATGAAAATTCGGAGGAGCTGCACGTTTTTTCTCCAGATAACAAAATTCAGCCGCTAGCAGAGATCCGTGAAAGTTCCCTGTTTAAAACGCAGCCGGTAGCAGTTGTATGCGCTTCCCTCTGTAAATGACTGAGGTAGATTCCCTTCCCCCCTGCAGTCCTTTGTTCTCGCTGAGCGTTTAATTTATGCATGTATATACTTGTGAATATTCATCCCTTCTACATACACGCTGTAACGTACACATGGTGTACCTGTCTACTAAACATCACACGTTATTTAAAGTGCTCTGATTTGAATAAGATACAGTTCTGGCTCTTCAGCTAAATAGCCATAACCCTGTTTCTCTTCACCAAAACATCTTTACACCTGTAGACAAAATACATATGGGGAAGAAGCGACCGTTTGTCTTCATGTCTGTATTTTCATACTGATAGTCTTCCAGTTGAAATCTGCAGTGTAAGAATTCTTTCTTGCCACTGCTCTCATGGATTGACATAACTTTTCTTTTTTATATAATTGCTGTAAAAGCAACAGGATTAAAATTAGGTATTTTTTTTTTCCCCCATTTCAGTGTAGTTTCAAACATTAGTTTCCACAGAAATCTGGACAAAAGTTCCCCAATGTTTGTATTCAGTGTAACTATAGTCCAAGCATAGTATTGTGTTTTGCTTACTGGCAAATCATATCTCAAACAGAAAGGTTTAATCAGTGTTACTCCATCCTGCTTAATTGCTTTTCCAAGTCAAGATGCTTGCAGGAGATTGGAAGGTTTTGGTAGAGGCATCTCTAGTTTTCTAGTACTTGTTTCACATGTTTTGGCACTAAGGTATGTACTGCACCAGATAATACTTTGCACAAAAAGCATGATAAGGTGCAGAAAAGAGGTGTCTTTTTTTTTTTTTTTTTTTTTAAATTTGCAGTCATGCAAATTGACGTATTTAAAAAGCCCATTTGACTCTTACACTTTGAATCTCTTTGCTTGTTGCTGTAATAATCTGAGATGCAAGAGGACTAAAGACTGAAAACTGAAATACGAGCAACTAAATCGTAACCCACAAAGCCGAACTCCTATAAAACTGCAGTTAGTGCTGTGTGAAAATGGTCTAATTTGAGGTCGTCAGCTCTTTCTCTCAAGGTTTTGAGTGAGTTTTGCATGTTGCCTTAGAAACAAGGAAGTTCCAGAGACTTTAAGAGGTGACTGTGGGAGGCATCATTTTCATTTCATATTTCTCACCAATATCTGTGATGGGGCAACATCAGCCTTAGATACGTGATCCAGAAAACATGCGTCTGGGTCAGAAAACTACATGTGGGAAGTGCTTGGTTATGTTGTCAGCTTGCACGGTGAGAATTTAAACCAAAGGAGCAAGAAGTTCAGTCTCTTGAAAGTGATGCTTTGTAGTAGCAGAAGGTATCCTACCATTATTTCTGTTCTTTTGTTAACTTTGTTTGCATGGGCTTTGCAGTCCATATGTTATTTGGGCACACTGGATGTCTCATTAAAAGTTGTTTGAAGAATTAAAAGCTGAGGAAGTGTCTTTTTTTCAAAAGTGAATGCCCCCAATACAGCCAGAGCAATTCCAACGTGAATTCCAGACTGGGTTTTAGCTTTATGATGTGCTTTGGGTTCATAGTTTCTTTGCAATGTGCCAAAGGTACCCTTTAACTTCTCTAGGCTTAATCTTTCTCTCTTTCCTAGGAGCTGATGCAGCAGAATGATATTGGCTACGTACTGAACGCCAGCAATACTTGTCCAAAGCCTGATTTTATTCCGGAATCCCATTTCCTGAGAGTGCCTGTGAATGACAGCTTTTGTGAGAAAATTTTGCCTTGGTTGGATAAATCAGTCGATTTTATAGGTGAGAAGAAAATTTAAATTCTCTCTCTAGAACAGTTTCTAGATTCCTTTGTGCGTCTGCCTTGCTGTTTTGGTTGGAGAAGACCTGAATGTTTTCTGGGTGGTATGAAAATACCCTAAGGATCTACGTACATGATCACCATCACTTTAGAAGCACGGAAGCAAAATAACGTAGGGAGATTCTGCCACTGCGTGTTCCAGCACTTATGGGACAAAGACACTTTTGAAGAGCACAACTCTGCTTTCTGGCAACCTAGTAGATGCCTGATATATGCCTGCAGAGAGCGAATTAGAAAATTGGGCATACAGATCCTGTCTTTAGCTTTGAGAAGTGAGCTAGCCAAATCTGAACTGGCCAAATTGTTCCATCATGAATGCTTGCTTTTTACTTGCATATAAAATTAGAAACAATCACCTTTCCCAGCCATCTAAATAGGGTTGCTTATGTGCACATGAAAATGTGGTATGCTGTAACTGCAGCGTGTTTCCTGTGTGTAGTCACATGCTTTTTCTATACTCAATGCTATACAGTGCTAGAGAAAATAAGTGACTTTTGTGTAAAGCTTCCATGAGATTTGCAATTAGCAGTTAATTTGGAAGTTTTGAACAATTTTAAATAGCATTGCTTTCTTTGCAAACTTTTCATCGTGGTATAATGCTGCTGAGTGTGACACTTGCCAATTTCTTTGCTATGCAGAAAAAGCAAAAGCATCAAATGGCCATGTGTTAGTGCACTGTTTAGCTGGAATATCTCGTTCTGCCACAATCGCTATTGCGTATATCATGAAGAGAATGGATATGTCCTTAGATGAAGCTTACAGGTAAGGAGAAAATTTCCCTTCATATTAATTCTCTTCATAATGCTTATAAATATCTCAAGAGCGGGCGTCAAGAGGATGGGGCCAGACTCTTTCCAGTGGTGCCCAGCGACAGGACAAGGGGCAATGGGCACAAACTGGAACGCAGGAAGTTCTGTCTGAACGTGAGGAAAAACATCTTTCCTGTGCGGGTGCCAGAGCCCTGGCACAGGCTGCCCAGAGAGGTGTGGGGTCTCCTGCTCTGGAGATACTCAAACCCCCCTGGACACGTTCCTGTGCAGCCTGCTCTGGGTGACCCTGCTCTGGCAGGGGGTTGGGCTAGGTGGTCTCCTTCACCATTCTGTGATTCTGTTATTCTTGTGCCTATTCACTTATTTTTAAGGTAAAGAATAACAGCTTCTATGACCAAGAGTAGAAGCAGACATGTTATCTTATCCAGCCAGTTATTTTCACCAGCCTCTGCACACTCTGGTTTTAAATGTAGGCTTCCTCCATAAACAAATCAGTGGTATTGTGTAGACATCACACACCTAGTATTAATTCCCCACCTGCAAAGTGCTGATGTTGCACTTTTGCTCTGAGTAGGCAAATACATGGAATTTAAACTGCATATTAAATGCCTGTGTATGTACGTACATAAAGACACACAGCTATACCATACATACAATATTTTGTAAGTCAGAGAATGGAATGGATAGGGTTAAAGAAAAAGAACTGAGGATATTTATAATTGCGCTTATGACAAATGCTAGGCTGGAGCTGTTGACTTCAGTTTGGTATTTGGTAATGCTCTCAAAGAACTGCCTGCAGGTGAAATGTCTAGGAATTAAGAAAGCCTCTTTGTTGCTATTAAACTCAACCGGAAAATATTTTGAAGTGTTGGCTCTTTGTGGCATCAGGGAATTTTTGTGGGACACCTCCCCCCCCAGCTTTTTAACCCTTCAAATCCCATGTTTCTGTAATTGAGTTGTGGACGCTTTACTAGAGTCCTGGTGGCAGTTTACCGTGATTTCTCTATTTCATTTAACAACGCACTTTGTTGTGTTGTACAGAAAATGATGGTTTTCTTTTTGATGGGCTTTCCATGCTAGCTGACACGGCTGACGTATTGGTGTAACGTGCGTGGTGCAGAGCGATTTCAATGATTGCACCGGAGCAGGTGGAGAGGAGTACCTTCCAAATCACTAGTGTGTTTGCTACTACTGTTGCTAAAACACCAATGAGGACAGAAAGATGAACATTTGATACTCCCTTGTGGAGCGTGATTTCCATGCGGCGTTTTCTTTTAAGCTGATGAACCTAATTATGTCTGCAGGGAAAAAAGTGCATGTAAGAGGTACCTGAACTACACCCAGCTCCTGTTGCCTTTAGAAATTGTCTATGGTTTCTTACTCGAGCCTGCTGACAGTTTGGTATTTTGCAGTGATTCCAAAATGTATAGTGAAACAGGTCTGGCTAAGAGGCGTAGGTGAAAACTCAGTTATTCAGATATAGATAATGTGGATGAATTAGTGGATGTGGATGGATACCATGCAAGGTATGAGCTTGATTCACTAAAAAAACCTGTCTGGTCTCAGGCTGTAGTGATCTGGAGGTTAGAGCTGTAGAGTACTGAACACTTCTCAAACGCACGTGCTTCAGGGAACTTCTGAAGTGCTGCTTCTGAATTTCTCCATGAAATCTCTATATTAAATTCTAGTTTATTTCTTAACCAGAAGTGTAAATTGAGTGTGAAGAATTAATCATCCTAGGCTTTTTCTTCTTTCCACTGTTAATACTGAAGAATTACTGTGAATTTTGGATTATATTTTGTTATATTTCCTTTGATATGGCTTAGTGAGAACACTCTGCAGCGCATTTCACTCATTGGTCTGGGATCTCTTGTTGGTAAAGCTTGAAAGTAAAATACTTTGAGTTAATGAAAGTCATTAGATAATATATTTGTCTGACACTATTACAGAAATAAGAAGGTGACACTGTTACTTGAAGTGAAAGATCTGAGGAAACAAACATTTTTAAACTTTTCCTTTGTATGATGGACAACACACAGGAAACAAACATCAAAATTAAATGTTATGCATGTTTCCAATTGGAAAAAAGAGTGCGCATGTTGAAATGAAAAAGTTTGCAAAACGCTAAAACTTGTTCAGAGGATCCAGCAGGCTTTCTTGAACCCTCTTCATTTTTTAAAAAGGTAGTTTTAAATTTAGGACTGCTGATATTTTGGTTTGAGATGAGGAGAAAGTGGAAGGGAGAGGCTACCAGAACGCAGTGTTGACTTGCTTTAAATAACAAATCCAATAACAAGTACAACTAGCATTGACGGGAAAAGAATGAAAGAAGACTGAATGAATTCTTGTGAGCAAATTGCTTGCACTGGAGTAAAAGCCCCCAGATTCAATGCCAGGAGATAGACCTAAAGATTCCCTTCTGGGGCGACTTACTAGTTTTCTCCATTTGCCAGTGTTGGCCCTTCATGCTGGAAGTTTCCACTATCACTGCGCAATCTGATCTTCCAGGTCATCGTGTCAGCTTGACTATTCCTACTATTGTTTGGGGACTTAACTTGCTGCCTGGTTTGTTTTTTTGTTTTTGGGTTTTTTTTTTGTTTGTTTGTTTTTTTTCTTCTCCTTTGGTATTTTTCATGTACTTGCTTGCATTTCTGCTAGTGTATACATATATTCACCAGTACACCTTCGCATTTTTTCATGCTGTTTTTCATGACTCCATACTCACCTTCTGTACACATCCCCAGAGATATTTTTTTGCTTTTAGTAATACTTAATTTCCCCAGTGATGTGTTATATGTGTGTTTGTACTAGATTTAGCTCTTCAAGATTTCTTCCTTTGTTAATTCCCTTGTCATCTGGTATGTTCATAGTTCCAGGAATGCTTACCAAAAAAAAGAAAAAAAAAAAAAAAAGGAAGGATTTGGGCAGCTTTCTGTTTTACAGGCTGTAAAAAGCAATGAGTACTTACTTAGATATATTACAAATCAGGCAGGTAGGAAGTATTGCTTTTCTATTTAACTTTGAAGTATATGACATGACTTCTAATACTGAAGTCTTTCATACATTTAGAGTCCTGGTTCAGGAAAACATTTTAAGTATGCATTGCACCTTGTCCACATTCACCCGAGTATGTAAGTGCGTGCTTAGATTGGCACGCGTATGCGAGTCGGGCTGCTTCCTATGGGACTCGAAAATAGGTCAACTCTTCCAGTGATTTGGTAACACTCCTGCCCTTTACCGCTGAACACCTACAGAGCTGGAGAGCGCATGTTTGGTTTAATGCTGCATTTGCTGCTGTTTTTCTTTTTGATGGTCCTATCAGCGGTCAATACCAGTGTATGGCAGAAATTGCTGGCCTTTGCCGTATAAGGTCAGCATAGATCAGAGCAATCTGCCTGACAAATAAAGAGCTGCAATAACAGCAGCATGAAAGAGAGGTGAAAAGAACTTGGGACTTCTTCCCTTTGAATAGTGAGGCAGGTGGTCTGCGTTCTGCAGCTCGCGGGAAGCTAAGGTCTCTTGGCTAGAGCTCTGATGCTGTTCGTGCAGATCTTGAGGAACTCTTAACTCTGGTCAGAAACCAAGGTAGCAGAGATCCCACTGGTAAAGTAAAATAAGGGAAATGATTCCCTCGAGCCTTGTTGTGGACATCATAAAGAGGTAAAAAGAATGCTTTCATTTCCCCTTTCTTAGCTACCTTTAAGGAAGCTATAGAGAGAATTGAGAGCATCCAGCATTATCCTGCTTAAAAGCTGCGTTTTTTCCCCCCTCCATCTATAAATTACCTTTCTAGAGTGGACCTCAGTCCAGGCATCCTGACAAGTTAAGATTAGGGTGTTAGCATTCACAACACTAGGATTATTTCAGGTAAGAGCAAGCAGGTCCTTGAAATAATTCTTGTTTTGTTTGTCCCCTCTTTCCAGATTTGTGAAAGAAAAAAGGCCAACCATTTCTCCCAACTTCAACTTTCTGGGTCAGCTTTTGGACTTTGAGAAAAAGATCAAGAACCAGAGCGGTCAGCCTGGACACATTAGTAAGCTGAAACTTCTGCATTTGGAAAAAAGCAGCGAGCACGTGCTGGTCCCCGAAGGTGGGCAGAGCAGCCTCTCCACTAACCAGCTCTGCATTACCGCTACCTCCGAGATCGTGGAACAGAAGCCAACAGACCGCGGCAGCGCGCCAGGCGGGCATGTGTCCCCTCTGGAAGATGGCCCGCTGGTACAGGGCATCAACGGACTGCACGTCTCCATGGATAAGGTGGAGGACAGCAACCGGCTGAAGCGCTCCTTTTCTTTGGATATCAAATCTGTATCCTACTCAGCAAGTAGCAACTGTGTGACTGCGTCGGTTCAGGGCTTTGCCTCTTCCGAAGACACCCTGGAATACTACAAACATGCGACTGCTTTAGAGGGCAGCAGCAAGTTGTGTCAGTTCTCCCCTGTCCAGGAGGTCTCGGAGCAGACCCCAGAGACCAGCCCCGACAAAGAGGAAGCAAACCCCCCCAAGAAACCCCAGAACACCTGGCAGCTGGATGGCCAGAGCAAACGGCAACACATGGGGAGAACCAGCGGCAGTGCCACCACTCAGCGGTCGCTCCTGTACCCCCTCCACCGGAGCGGCAGCATGGAGGACAACTACCGAACGAACTTCTTGTTTGGTCTCTCCACCAGCCAGCAGCATTTGGCAAAGTCTGCTGCTGGGCTGGGCCTCAAAGGCTGGCACTCGGACATCTTGGCTCCTCAGACCTCGGCTACGTCCCTCACCAACAGCTGGTATTTTGCAGCCGAGTCCTCGCATTTCTACTCTGCCTCCGCCATCTATGGGAACAGCGCTGCTTACTCTGCCTACAGCTGCAGTCAGCTGCCCACGGGCTGCGAGCCGGCCTGTGCCGTGCGCAGGAGGCCAAAGCAGGGTGACCGAGGTGACTCCAGGCGGAGCTGGCATGAGGAAAGCTCTTTTGAAAAGCAGTTTAAGCGCAGAAGCTGCCAGATGGAGTTTGGGGAGAGCATCATGTCAGACAACAGATCCAGAGAAGAACTGGGTAAAGTAGGCAGCCAGTCGAGCTTTTCAGGCAGCATGGAAATCATTGAAGTGTCTTGAGGGGCAGCAGGCTTGTGTGACTGTATCATCGGAGTTCCTTCCCCTCCGGGCTGCTCCCCCAGCGGTTGAGAGGTCCCTGTAAATCTGAAAAGAACACACTTCGTGCAAAAGGGGGGTGGGGTGGGGGGGAGAAGAAACGCAAGGCTTCAGTGTGAACACAGTGACTAGATTAATACCGCAAAGAAATGACAAGTAAGTATCTGCCTGAGGAAACCGAGAGTACCACTGGGGTTTTTCTCCTCCCCTTTCCTGGAGAAGGGCAGGACATTTCAAAGGTCTTTCCCTGACAGAGGAAGCAATTATATGCAATGGATTGCACATCCTTTCAGTGGTTTTTAAAAAGGAAGCGCTTTTGGTATCAAACCTCTTCTCTGGTTCCACTGAAACAAGCTCCTACCCATCAAAGCTAGTTTTGCTCTCCCTCCTCCTACCCCACGTCTTCACCAGTGCACCTTAGCCCTGACACTGAGCCAACCTCTGGAGGGAGACCTTTTTCCCGTAAGAAAGGAGACCGGGAGCGATTCCAAAGGACGCAGGGACTGGTTGCAGCAAGGCTGGTCTGAACACACAGTTCAGACAAATGTAAATACTGGTGTAACTATTGTTCTAATGGGTAGGCTTTAGGTGATTTGCTAGAGAGCTGCTTCAGAGAAAAAAAAACCCAGTACCTCAAAAATATAAAAAGTAAACTAGGGCTTTACGGCTGCCAGATGCTGGTAGTCAGTTCATAAGCAATGTGAACAAGTAACGACTAGCCACATTTGATTTTATTTTTTTTTAAAGCTGTCTACGCACAAGTGTTTCAGTTGGCTCAGCAGCAGTTCTTAAAAAGACAATTACACCATACTTAAGACTGTTTCCCCATGTCTTTCAAAACAGAAAATAAGCAGTATTTGTAATTTTGATGTTAAGCTGGCTTCTGGGAGAGGGGTAGCTGCTTTGGCTTCCAAGCTGTAACGGTGTGGTTAATACTTAGGGTTACGTGCAAGAGAAGTGGTTGGTACAATACCACAACATCCTTTTCTTGCCAATTGACAATTTACTAGATGGCTCTTGAAGGTTTTTTCTGTTTTTGATAGCTAAAAAGGAGCTGGGATGGGCTTTTGTCCTTAACTGAGCAGGACCATTAAGGAACTGCTCTTCATATATAGTTCCAGTCAGGTGTGGGGTGGGGGCAATTCAGGTGGTTGGTTTTTTTCCATCCCAACATCCCACCCCAACTGTGGGGACTTGGAGATAGAAGCTTATTAGTTTTGCTGAGAAAAAGAGGTCTCGCTGGTTATCTGAGGAAGAGAGAAGGGGACCTCCAGCGTCCCATCTCATAGCATGGTACAAAAAGAAAGGGGGGGGTTGAGAAAGCTTTCATGGAAAGCCTGTTCACCTGCACCCACGGTTCCAAAAGAACTTGATCATGTCTGTTGGCCACTGTCCCAGCGCAGGGCCACGGTTGCCTCACGTGCCGATGGGCCATGCGGCTACAGCGGCTGCCAGCTGTGCTGCTGCTGGCCGGTACCGCGTCCTCACCCCCCGGCAACGCACCGGCTCAAGGGACTCGCTTCCCTGCTGCTGGCGGGGCGTTTATGGGAGGTCAGGCACAGCCCTTCGCCTGTTGGTTTTGACAGGGAACCAGCTGCTTCCCCTCCAGCTCGCCATTCTTGCGGTGCCTCAGCTGCCGCTGCTCAAATTGTTTTGTGGGCGCACCTTGCTGCAAGAGGTTTGCAGGGAGGGGTGGTACCAGAGGCACAGCGTAGAGCTGCAGCCTTCCTGCTCCTGTCTGATCTCGGTCTTCCCCAGCACCCCTCAGCAGTGCAGGCAGCTGAAAACTGTCAATCACATGTAACAAATACCCCTGGCCAACAGCTTTAAAAAAAAATTTGTCAGCAGCAAACTGAAGCCCAAATTCAGTTCAGCAGCTTGGGTTATGGTTGGTTTTGGTTTGTTTTTTGTTGTTTTGGTTTTTTTTTTGTTTTTTTTTTTTGTTTGTTTTTTTACTGTAAGTTTGAGCAGTTTGTGACTCAAATCTCAGGTTTTACTATATTGAAAAGTCAGAAGATTTTGTCGTTGTTTTGTTTTGTGGCTAGGATGTGACTTTAATTTCCTACATCGGACTGTTTTAAAATAGCACTGAAAGCTACAGCATTGGTTAACTCGATCCTAAGAAGTGCAAAAGGCACTGAAAGAGAGAGGCAGCACCAGGAGCAACTGAACACAGAGGCTGTTCATGACATGTGTAGGAGATGCCGGAAGCAGGGGGAGTCTGGGCAAGGGAAAGGTTGACACCACACTCGAAAGCATGTCAGGTCTTGGCTATTCATTAAACATACTGCCACTTGCCTCTGACATATCAAGTGAAAGCGATTACAACTATTTTCAGCATAGATACATAGTACACGCAGGGAGTGTGTATGTAAACAGTTTAGCAGGGCTCCTCTCAGCCAGATTTCAGTAAAAGCCTGTGTCTTTGATTTAAATCAGTTAATAGTGGTTAGCACAAATCAATCCCTAGAGGCAGAAACAGTCTTCCCTGTCCTTTGTGCTCCTTCACGTGTGTTCTCCCCTCCTCTCCATGCATACAAATATGTACGTTTGGGTTTCATTTGGTTAATCGCCTTCTGAGGAACTGAAATCTGGTCTTGTGGCTCCTCGTGATTTCCAATATGCTCTAGTCACTGAATGAATCGGAGCTGTAGGCTCAGTATATTTAGGGGGCAGGTTCCTGTAGGAGGGAGCCTTAACCCCATGTCCTGTGCAGGGTGGTGCCCCATCTCCTGTCTGAACTCGTGTCCTGTACCTGAACAATGCTGGAAATGGCATGTAGAAGTCTGGAAAGCAAAGTGGGGGATGCGAGGGTGGGGGAAATGTGTACATGTTCAGTATGAATATAATGTTCTTTGGTGTATGGCAAGCTGTTTAAATGGTTCAGAGAGATGTGAGTTTCTCATCTTGTTGTGTCATGAGCATTACCTGTATGTTATGATGAAATAAAATCAGAAATGGTACCTGTTTATATGGAACGGCTGAGGGAGGAGCCTGTCTGCCTCTGGCTGTGGAGTGTGCGTTACCTGCCCGCTGTAGGACCTGCTCCCCAGCACCCAGGACTAGCAGGGGTCTCGTCCTTCCCCTACCCAGCCTTCTCTGCGGATGCATTCCTGTGCACGAATGACACAAATGGGGTAGCTCTGGACCGCTCCTCGCAAGCAGCGGTGATTTTACAGCACTGGGAACAGTTTCGGTCTCTTACCTGCTCCTGTTTACCCCTCCTCTTCTGCTCCCCTGAGCAGCAGCAGCAGCAGCAGTACTTCTCTGCATTAACAACTTAAAACACCTAATACTGTCATGAGTAAGTGTTCCCGAGGCAGCTGTGCTAGTCTTTCTGAAGCAAGTATTTCAAATTGATTAAGTGACCAAGGATGAACCCCATGGTTTTTTCCTGCCTCCTGTACTTCTTTAAGAATTTAATTACTTGTTTAAATACTTGTTTTGACTGATTCGGGACTGCCAGTCCTGAAGCCTTCAGAGTGACTTCTGATCGCTGAGAAAGGGATATGCCCCCCACTGCTGCTTCAGAGAACAGCTTATATAAATGTAGCATATCTTAAAATTAAATCCCGCAGTAGAATATGGCTGCTACAGTTAATACCCTTAGATGGCAAAGCCTACAGGTTTGTATAACATCTTCAAACTCAGGTGCAGTAACAGCAGCATTTTTTTTTTTTTTTTTTAAGAGAATTTCAAAGCATAATCCCAGAAAGGGAAATGCAGAATCTTTGGCCTCTCTCGAAGAAACGGTACCATCAGCCAGAGCACAAGTAACAACCTGTGTGAGCTGCTGCACTTGCTTTCTACGAACAAGACGTACCAGCTCTTACAGAGAAAGCTTTCTTCTGTTCCACGATAAAACAAGAACCATGCAAAATACTACACCTAAATGGCATCAGCTTGTTATCCTACAAAACAGGTTGACTTGACAATCTTCTAAGATTTACCAGCTCTAGCTTCCGTCACCCTAAAGGCCACTTCCGATCCTGGCAGGTCAGACCAGCTCTTCTTCCTTCAAGTTATGTTTTTGGAAGCATGCACTTCAGCTTTCACCACTCCTCGTGCCTGCTTTGCAGGACTGTCTCTGCTCTGGTTCCGCCATCCCTCTGCTCTTGCCCCTGCCAGCAGAAAGCTCTGAAAAGACAGTCTAACTCCATCTCTAGTTAAAACCCAAGAGGCAACTGAAGTGTCTCACACATGTCATCAACGTTTTAACTTTCATTTCAGTGACTGGTGTTAGAGGGAAGGGGTCCCTGAGGTCACTGGGCTCTTGCTTTAACCATCCCAGTTAAATTCCTACAGCAAAGTGGACTGAAAACAGGGAAAAGCTCCCCACCAGCATGGACCAGGTAGCCCTACTTTTGAGGGGGCCAGCAGGCAGGTGGGGGAGGTGATGGGAGTAAAAAGGAGAGTAGAAATGCAATTACATGAGCTGCTGTTTTTACTAACTCTATGTTCATCAGCAAGCTGCTCATTACGCTTTGACTCTCAGCCCAAGTTTTAAATTGATTTCTCTGAAGAAAGAGTGGCCTAGCACTTCTCCTGGGAACAGCACAGGCATCCTAATAAGCCTGTTACTGCCCCTGTTAGGGAGGGGAGATTAGCAAAAAGTTAGGGAGATTTAGCAAAACTCACCTCCCTAGTCATTTTAATTAGCTGTAACCTCACTGAACACCTAGCTAGCCTGTATTTGTTTTTCAAGTTCCAGAGATAAAAGTCGAGTTATTCTAGTACTTTTAGATATTATAGCATTATAATACACTACCACTATTACATTATACTCAGAAAAACCACAATTGGGAATTCAGGTAGAAGAACCAGTGTTCATAATATTATCAGCGAAGCCTGGCAACTGGCCTTTCCCTTTGAACCATGCCTACAGAGAACTTCCTGGCCATTGGGCCCAAACTGGTGCTTCTGCAGCGAAGCCTTCGCCTATTCTATGCTTCAAGAATATTAACGAGAGACGCTGTAATTAGAAAAGGGAGCTATTTTGAGCCTGCAACACTCGATCCTCTGGGAAGAGGCCGCTTTCCTAGCATATGAAGTGCTGTAAACCAGACATTTAGGGAACTGCCCTGCTGGGAGGGATTACTCACCTGCTGGGAGGGATTTCGGCTGCTGTTTGCAGGGACCCCGCCAAGCATCACTGCTGTACAAAGCCAGAGCGTGACACATTACAGGCAGGGATAAGGCTGGGGCATCAGATCAATTAAAAACGACAACCCCCCCCAAACCCTAAATATTTGCCTCTCTCTGTTGAGCACCCCTCTGTGCAGGTGAGAGCCCATCACCACTTTGCTTTCCCAATGCCAGGAGAACAGCTGCAGGTACATTTGCTTACTCTCCTCCAAACCACTGATTTTTTAAAGTTTATTAGAATAACCTGTTTCCTGCAGGAAGCAGCTCCATCACAGGATGTTCTCAAAGCTGGGCTTCCCTCAGCAAGTAGCAATCAGCACTTACAGCAGCTGGCCCCTTGATTTTTTAGAAAACAAAAGTTTGCTATCCACTTGCAGAAAGCTGGTTGCTCGGTCTTTAACATTCTCTTGAGCCTCCAGTATTGCTGTGCTTCTCAGTAGTGTGGCCTGCGTCAGAATTACGAGAACAGAATCAAACGTTTCATTGGAACACCACACCAGTTAACACCCCCAGCAAGGTGCTGACAAAATCTACAGCCATCCTCATTTATTTCTGTGGTCGTGGTACAGTCTTACAGTAGGCCATCATATTTCATTACCTCCGCAGCTTTCCCATGAGGTCTGTTAAAATACAAAGCTTTTTAAAAGACAAAAGGGTTATTTGAGGCAGCTAAGACATTAAGACTTGCCCATTGAATGCTCCTCTCCGCTCCCACACCTGAGGAGGACTAGCTCTGTAATGCTGCACTGAGCACACCCATCACGTCACCACCTCAGCCCCTCCTTGGCTTTGGGGAGCAGAGGCTGAGCTATTCTCCTTTCTCTGTCACCTGGCTGAGGATCAGGCTGCCCCATGTAGGCTCACGTTATGAAGAAGTTAAAACCTAGACGTGGCAGCTGGAAGCAAGCCAACAACCCCCAGAGAAGTACCACAGACTGGCTGTAGAGGCTGAAGTTTGGCCAGAAGCGCAAAGCGACCCACTCAGTGGCATATGAAGAATCAGCAGGAGGAGACGAGCAGCCGGGCAGGGCAGGGGCCACTCCAAAAGCCAAGCTGCCCAAGGATGCCCCTCTCTAGTTCCTTCTGCGATCTGGCAAAGAACTGATGTAAAGCATCTGTCAGATCACAGTCTCTTTCTTGACAGGTAGGTAAGTGTGGGGGGAAAAAATAAATTAAAAATACTTTTCTGCTCGTGTTTAGTCTTCCCACCGAATCCTAGGAAAGCCAGTGGGTGCACATAAGGTGCAACTCCCCTACTAAAACAGGCAGAGAGCATCCCACACCACAAGTGGCTTGCACAGGGAAGCTGCAGTCTCACACAAATGTCCAAGTCCATCAATCCCAGACCCTCTTCTTTACCTCCAAGAGGCTACCAGCACAAAGAGGGAGGCCGCCAGCTGAACTACAGCCTCACCCTGCTGCTGGTGAGTCACTGGCATCGCTGCACACGTTTATTTAAACTGGACACCCATGCCAACCAGAATTGGGACAGCATCCCAAAAACCAATGTTTATTTTCATTCCAGGACATGTTTCCTTACAGTCTGAGGGCAGGCAGCCTCAGGGCAGCTGAAACCTGCCATCTCCATGGCACGCAAGTGGGTTGACTGCAACTGTGTACAAAGCAGTAAAGCTAAGATACGACCTTCCATGATAAAATGTGTGTACTGTCCGTACACACGGCGGCGAGAAGTGGCGCGCTGTAAATGAGGAATAAAGCGAGGCCATCAGAGAAACGACACACTTGGAAAAGAGCGATACCATATGTTTTAATGCTGGAGCTGTGGGACACGTAGCACGTAGGCAGCTAGAAGCAGAGCAAGTCTGCGAACAGGGTAACAACCCATAAACCAAGAGGTGCTCAGCCACAAGGCTGGTAATCAGAATACACTCTAGCAGCTGGGGAACAGGGGGGACGTTACGACAGTACCTCAGGAAACCACTGGCACACGGTCTGATGGAGAGGGGCTGGCTCATGCAATGACTGGGCCTGTGAAAATGCGTATTTCTACTCTTTCTGTGTAAAAGCTTAGAGGAGGGGAAAATACACTTTAAATATTTAAATATATTTAAAAATATTTAATTTAAAATACATATATTTAAAAAAACCCAAAACTCTTTTCTGTCCCCTTCACTGAATCTTCACAGAAGTTGCCCTGCAGATAGCTTGGCACTTTAGCACCCTGTCAATGCATTAAGTTACAGAAACAACAGAAACAACGAAGCAAACCTCTTCTGTGTGTATAACACATGGACCTGGTCTAGGGTGCAGCAAGCACCAGTGGCAGCACAAAGTGGGGGGCGCAACAGCAGTCGGGGAAGAAACAGTCGGGGAAGAACCAGAGTAGCTCAGGCTGGTGGGGAACTGCTGACCCAAAGACTCACCCCAGTGCTCCAGCTTTTCAGGAGCTTTCATATCAAGTAGCTTAGCCTGCACCCCAGACCACACACCAGCTTCGCATCACCTCAGAAAGCAGAAAAGGGAAGAAATGTTTCTTTTTAGTGGAACACACCAGACTACTCTCTGTTCATAGCACTAACTTCGTTGTAGAAGTAATGGCTGTTACATTCATGAGAGATACCTGAGGCCTTCTCCAACAGCATGTGTCTTCGAAAAGGAAATTCATAAGCAGAAAGGTAATTCCAGTCACGTCTCAAATCTCCTGCTAAACAGCGTGAAAGTAAAGCAACAGTCTCACCTTGAGTATCACCTGCATCCGAGACGAAGCTGAAAGCAACGTGCAAAGCAAAGCAGTCAAGCAACAAAAAGCAGCTCAAGAAGATGTGGCAGGAAATGTCTGCCCCTCAGCGTGAGGTCCAAGGACTTACAGTTAATGAAGCCCGTGACAGTGTTTTAAATAAGACTGTAAACCATCATTTGAGAACAGTTAGAGAGTGCACAGTATCTTACAGCACCCATACAAGACTATCACCTGTGGAATGAAGGTAATGAGCTGAGTGCTTTGGAAGAGGTCAGCCTCCACGTTTCAGCTCTGACTTCTTTCTAGTTAAGCTATTACGTTTTTCACAACCTACCCTCGCTGTCCAGAAAGCTCTAGCTGGGTGGCCCAGCATGTCCACAAGCTTAAAGGCCGGTGTTCATAGGAACAAGCATTTTCTCCCATTATCAGCCCAATGTCTAGGTGTTTTATACCAAATAAAGAAGGAACTAATTTGCAGCCCTCGCTCCTGCAGCCTTCAGATAGGAATACTATTTGCTCACCCTCATTAGCACCGCAAGGAGCAATACTCTGATCCGATACTTAATAGTGTGAGGCCAAATGTCTAGAAGCTTTACAGGAGAGAGCATCTGCAGCCTAGCCCCTGCCTCGAGATCCAGTATCAGGATCTTCCCACCAGTATAGGCTTCCAGCAAGTCAGGGTGTGGGATATCCACAATCCTGTCTGGCAGACGGCTGAATGTCGCACATTCTAAACTTCCAGACAGCATCATCTGGACAAGGAGGACAAAAACGCCTGCAGCTGCTATTTAAAGCTGCTGAATATTCTGGTGTGTCTGATAGTGAGATGCATATTTCATGATGGACAATGAGGATCCTCATGGGCAAGGCCATGACAAGCAGATTTTTATGGGTTGTTAAGTCTCATGTAAACTTTTAACAAACCAAGTGTAAAATACAGCAGGATGCATGCGCAAGGATGGAAGCCTGATGTTATATACTGTGTGATATACAGCACACACCTTTGTTTGTACAACTAAGTAACAACTCTGGGGTGGAAGTAATAGACAACCAGGCCCACTCTGCTGCCTTTTCTAGAAAATCTCCTGCTACGTCGATCGCTCCTCCCAAGCATCCTGGACTATTGTAACAAACATAAATCTACCCTTGACCCAGCAAACCAAGGGCTCCTCACTTCTGGTTTCGTGCTCCTTCTGCTGCGGACAAGAGCTGCCACGCAATGGTGACACAGGCTATTAAACCCTATTTCTAGATCCATAAATATTTTTACAGCAGCACGTAGAGTATCTCCCTCTTTTATACTGGGAGAAACCAAAGCTCAGAGAGAGGTGCTGCAAACTGCCTGCAGCCAGCAGACCAGTGGCAGAGCTGGTAGCCAACCCATCTCCTATGGGCCAGCCCAGAGCCCGGGCGGCGTGGACACCCTGCCTGCCTTCCAGCAGGGCCCCTGGCTTGTGAGAAGACAAGAACATCCTGTTGCCTTTGGAGCAGTTTGCTGAGCACAGTCCCAAAGGACCCTGTGGTTTCAGCCGTGAAACACCGCGCCCAGCAAGATGGCACCACCGCTCTCGGCAAGATAGCAGCTAAGCCAGCGAGAAGACCTCAAGGATTTCGCACATCTCCCCCCTCCAACTCCACACCCTTGAAGCTAAAGAAACAACTGCATCCCTCTGGTAGAAAAGACAGCACCAAGATAACTGGAGTGTCCCCATAAAAATAAAAGACACCCCACGTCCAACTTTGGGATGCAAAGTGAGCAGGTCCGTGCCAGGGCCTGTCAGAATCACTGTGCAAGGTGAAATGCCACCAGCTGGGACACAGAGACATTGCCAGGGCAAGGGGGAGAGGAACGCTAAGGCCTGCTTAACATTAACAGACATACATATCTGGAACAGTTATTCCTTTACAGCCTCATAAATTAGTGAGCACATAAAAACAGGAGCCTTGAGGAGGACATGCCAAAACCCTGCCATGCAAACCATGTTAATTATGATAATAGGCAGATTTTAAATAAGCCAGTTCCTGGCTCCTGCACTTTCACCTATAAAACACATATATTTCCAAGGCCAGGGGATCTCAGAAATACTTGCCAACCATCTAATCATCTAACTCCCAGTGGCACAAAAACTATGTTAAAGGGTTTGTGACACCCTGTATCCCTTTGAATTTTTCTAGTTAAAAAAATAAAACAAAAACACGCACACCACAAAAAACACCAAACCCAAAACAGATGAAAAAAAACTCCTCTGTAAACCCCAGTCTAGTCACAGCAATTAAACAAATGTCTCGGCACAGGTGGTGGTAGTGGTAAAGGAGGCAGAAGGGCAAGAGGAGAGAGGTGAAAGAACGGTAAATCTTCTCCAGACATCGGGACCAGGGAGCTCCTGGATTCCTGGCTGCACAGTTCTGGCAGCTGACGCGGCTCTTCCTCCGATGCCCTGGCAGGGAGTCAGACAGCACTGCCGTCTCCTTCAAACATCTGCCAGTCCAGCTCGTTGGAAGCGCGTCCGTGCTGAATGCTGGAGCGTGGAAGGTGAGAAGGGGGAGCCTGCGGGATCAGCTAAGACTTTAGCTCCCGGTCGGGTTTCATGCTGAAGGGCTCCAGCCTCTCGCTCTCCGGCAGCATGCTGTTCAGCCGCTCCATCAGCGGGATTGTCTGGTCGATGCCCATCTGTATACGGCGGAGGATGGCAGACATCTCATTGACCTTCTGGATCTGCTCCGCATACTTGGCATACTTCTTCTGGCGCTCCTGCATGAAGCTATAAAGAGTTTCCACAGAGAGGTCCATCTGTTTAAAAACAACAAGCAGAGCGAGGTGCATTAGGCCGACTGTTACCACAGGCTTTTCAGCACGTTGCCTTTCCTGAAAGCAACCGAAAAGCACGTTAGATGCCCCACTGGAGCTACCAGCCAGGTAACGAAGGAGCTCCTCTGTTGGGGCACAACAAGTTTGTCATGAAACGGGATGATTCACGGCTGTATACCAGGCAGGACATATGACTGCCTCAGTTCTACACCCAAACGCTGAGCATTTGATCAGAAAATTCCTTATTTCATAGAATCATAGAATAGAATCATAGA
>KL258309.1:3384-45756 GCA_000699545.1 Podiceps cristatus
CCCCAAAAAAAAATAAAAAAAGAGTTGGAAGAATAATGCATTTGATGTTAATTTGATGTTTTTATCACTAAAGAACATGCATGGCTGACCTTGAGAAAATAAATGGATCTTTTTGGGGGAAAGGGTCAGGATGGACACACCGTATTTAGAAGAAAGGTGCCATGGCTTATCTACTTTTCGGTGTTGGTAAAAATGATGGTTTCTTTCTAATCAGTATACTCTCAATGTGGGTTGTCCTTGTTCTCTCTGCTAGCATATTGTTTGTAATTCTATCATGTTACATTCTGATTTGTCTCTAGAAAATATTATGAGTGGAAAATGTCTTGAGTATTACATCTGTGGAAGATGCTCCAGGTAGCAGTTTAGAGATCTTGATTTTATATTCTCTGAAGCATGTGACCATTTATTAATTTATGACAGTGGAATGCTACATGTTTTATTTTGAGGGCATGGTGAGGGAGAGGTACTGCAGGTGGTTGCTGTGGCTAATTTAGTTTGTGGTTTGCAGCTCAAGTGTTCAGAATTTTTAACATGAGTACAAAACTGACGACATCTGTGCAAGTTAAGGAAAGATTTTTCTCTTGCACACAGTAATTCAAGGGCAACATAGATAATTATTTTTCTTTTGTATAGCAGTGAGTTAATACAATTCTGAAATATTTTGAAACTTAAAAATCTGAATGAACAAGGTATTTATGTACCAGATCTGGCATATTTCAACCTCTTCTACTTTCATGTTTGGTTAAGATTAGCAAAGTTCTCAAACTATTCCTTATGAAGGAATTTTTACTATTATCCTCATCATGTCTACCTTGTGTGTTGTGCAGTGTGTGTGAGGGAAAGCCACTACCATATTTTTATTTTTAAATACAGAGGAAATTGTTCAGGGTGTTTCAAGGTCTTCTCAAAATCTTTCTTTTTGAGCTGGGAACTTTTTGGCCAGGTATCAAACCCAAAGTTTTAGCAAGTTATAAACAGTCTGTTTATTAGCTCGTCATTTGTTTTCTTTGTGTTTTGGGTCATTTTTCTCCACTGAAAAAAGGATGACTTCTTTTGTTTCTGCTAGACTTATGTCTATACACCCCACCCTGCTTTTTCTCACAAACAGTCCCTTGCCCTTTCATACCATCCACCACTCTATATGGCTTTTAGTTTAGAAGAGCATTTCTTTTTGCTTCCATTCAGTTGTAGTGTTACTATACTGAGCTGAGAAGTGATTGCTGAGGGCCTGAGCCACACGCACTTGTAACCAGTGCCAAGTATGTGTATTGTTATGAAGTTGTAGGTTGTTATATAAATGCTATAAAACGAACAAGAAGTTCTAATCTTGCACCCCTGAGGAAAGTTATTTTTCACTTACTCCAGACTGCCAACAGTTGCACTCATCAGTGCAGCTGTTTGTCTTTTGACTTGGCTGCTTATGGCCTGAATTGTCCAGTCTCATTCCTCCTGCTCTTAGTGTTATGTAGTATCGAAGGCATAAGAGCTCTTTGTGATCTTTCATCACAAACTGTTTTTGGACAGTTCCTTAAAGAACTCGTGAAAAGGTACTCATTTCTCCTAGCTTATTCTTGCAAACTTTTAAGACTTATTTGGTTTTAGTTTATTTTTTTTTTTTTTTTTAGTAGAGGAAGCTGTAAGAGTAGTATGTGATTTTATTTTACTGCTCACTGATTATTTTTCTTCTCCTCAGCCTGTGACTCAAACTATTTCTGTGGGAGAATTTCCAGTCTGTGTGATTTCTATCTTATTTCCACATGATATCTAAATAAAATTTTAAGAACTGAACCTGTGTTGTGTGTTTGTGTGTTGTATTTTTTTTTTTGTATCAGTCTTAGGGAAGTGTGACAGGAAGAGAAAATGTCTGTGCTATGCTTTGAACATAGCATTTCAGTTGACCTATTGCTATTTAGAAAGTGGTGGAAGAAGCAACCTCCCAAAGTGCATCATTTTGCACGTTCTGTGGTCACTTGATGCTGTGAAGTGAGTTGGGACTATACCAGATAACTGCAACTTCTGCTGTTTTGGCTGCCTCTTGCAAGGGACGGTATAAGGTAGATCAGAGTCTTCTGTTGCACATGGTAACATCCTGCAAGGGCAAGCTGTAGGGTTCTGGAGGAAGGTAAGCATGGGGTCTGTCTCTGTAAATGCGGCAGAAAAGGAAATGTGGAGATGCATCCAAAACCCATGACTTTTCTCTAGTAACCTAGATAAAAGAACCCTGAAAACTGCTGTAATTTAACATACACCGTATGTGTTTGGCTTGGCCTGAGGCTGGAAAGTGTAGAAAACTCAAGCAAGCTATCATTTTGTATGTGGTGTTATAGCATCATTACAAACTTCTGCACATGTTCGTTTGGATTGAAGCAAGACTGCTCTCTGTGGACATGGCCTTTGAATCCAAAGAAATGCTATTTGAGAGAGTGCTAATTGCTGCATGGTATGCCGTGCTTGCCCATCTCTTATGAAAAGACTGAGGTGTTGGTATTGTGTTGCACAGCTGTACATCCAGATGTTATTGTGCATCCTTAGTTATGTTATTTCTGTGCTGTTTCTTCTTTTTCTTTCCCTCTGACACTTGCTACGGGTCTGAGGAAAAGCTCTACCATTCTGTGAAATGAATAGTTGACCAAGATCAAAGTTAAAACTTAAATGCACAGTACTTTTTTCTTCTTGGATGGCTTAACCTCTCTGACTCACTTATGCTCCATTTGCTGGTTCACTCTTCGTTATACTGTGCATCACTTCTTTTATTTTACTGCTTTTATTTTACTTTTCAAGAGTATTGGGGGTGGGGGGAGGAAAGGGTGGGAAATGAATATGGAAGATGGGTTAAATAGAGGAGGTGGTTAACAGACAGCTCTTCTAAATTCTATTATTACCTACAGTTAAAAGACAACCTGTACAAGGTAAGACTTGAACCTCCAGGTGAGAATGGAGCAGAAGAAATGGAGGTTTTCCAAGCTTAAATTCGGTATGACTGTGACAGTGTGCCTAGGAAACTGTTAACCCTAGGTTTAACCAGATAGAGCATGTTTTGAGTCTGTCTGTTCATCTGCCATCGCAAGTTGCTGAGTTGGAGTACTAACTGTGTATGTATAATGGCGCTAACATTGTAAGGTTTTGCTTTAAAATTAAACAAGCTTACATACTGATGGAATCTACTGAGTCTATGGTTTTTATTAATCCTTTAGTGTGAATTAGCAGGTTATGGAAGATCAGGAATATCTTGTGTACAACTTGAAAATCAGGCATAATATATAAAACTCCAGTATGCCCTTTTTATGGGTAGTTTTTACAGATAGTCAAAAAGAAACTAAAACCAACAAAATGGCTGGGGGAAAAAAAAAAAAGAAAAAAAAACTTGATTTGATCTTCCATAAATATATGGAGTTACCTTTTCTCCTAAGATCTTAAAGGACTCTAATGTTAAAAATGTATTAGTGCTGCTCATAATGTTACAGTAAAAATCAAACACTGCATTTGAGTACCTAAGCTGATGTTCATCTGCCAGGTTTTATTGTTATTTTGAAACTGTCCAGCTGAGTAACCCACTTCCATGTGCTCTTTAATTGGAGACAGCATTAAGTAATGAATGCTTACAGGCTTTTTCCACTTTTTGGGCAGGTTTGATATGCTGCTTGAATTACCCTGGGGTGTGAGCCCTGGAGACACCTTTGTTTATGTTTCCTCTGTTTTTGTGCCACTTAGCTGTGGGAGAGATGTCATGCTTTAATGTAGCTTTAATGGAAGGTGCAATAATAATATACATGGATAATTGTAATATTCAGCTTGCTTTCTGTCATTTGTATGCGGATTTTATTTCCTGTGTGGGACAGATTAACTTTTTTAAAGCCGATCCAGGGAAAGTGTGGGGTAATGCTTTGGGGGTTGAAGTTAGCATCTGAAAAAACTTTCATGCTGGCTTCAGGGAACGAAGCTGTTAATTTTGGAGGTCGGCAATTCAGAAGTTGATTTTAAAAGAAAAAACTTCATCCTATATGATTGAGGCTTTTTTTTTTTAGTACTTCAGAATGTCTGTTGTTATTTGTGCTATTGTTTGTGCTTGGACTTGCAAACTGCTGCAGTTTTGAATGTAGCTGCCCATCTGCTGCTTGGTTATTTATAGGCAGATCTGTGGAGTTCCTTCTAATCTCTCAAGTCTTCAAAAACATTAATGAATTAAACATCACAATACTCATGTAAAAAGGGAATTAGATGGAGGGACTGAATGAAGACTAAAAGGGATAAATGACTTGCTGAAAGCCATATGTATATTTCATAGCAGAACAAGGAATAGAAACCAGATTTTTTTTTTTTTTTTCCTCCTGACTTCTTTAGCCCTATGCTTAACAGACCAGCTATGTGCTCTTACTTGGTATATGATAGGGGAATGAAGAAAGTACTTGTCCTTTGAAACTTGCCATAGATGCTTGTGAACAGACTAATGTTGCGCTGTGTACTGAGAGTATTAAATATTTCAGGTCTAATGGATTTGAGTAAACATGTTAATAATCATTAAGCCTGTCTTTGTTTTGATTTTTAATGTTTTTGACCAGTGATTCCCAAGGGGTTGCTTAGAAAGACCTGTTACTTGCAGGGAAGCTTCTCTCTAACATCTTCAGGACATCTTACTTCCAGCCATCTAGTCAGTGTGAGTCTGTCAGCTTCTCACTCTTCCCTCTCTCTTTAATAGGTCTTTAAAATGGTTTTGAACAGTGTCTGAACATTGGTTCTTATTTAATTTTTTTCATTAGATGAGACAAAATGTGTAGCAGAAAATGCAGGTGATATTCTTCATTAGAAATTATATACTTTTCTGTTGGATTACACATAGTTTTTATTGTGTGAGAGTTTTGTGGCTTTTTGGTTTTTTGAAAGAACTTCTGGAGTTTTAAACTGTGTTGAGTAAAACAATGTAATTTACAGTCTTTCCAGAGCCTAGAAACGATAGGGGATGCAGCCTACCAAGTCATGATTTGATTTCACATTGGAGTGCAGCCTGAAATAGTGTTTGCATTTTTCTGTTCTGTTGGTTTTTTTACTATTTGTTTACTGTCTCCCCAGCCTCCCATCCTCCCTCTAATGTATACCTATTTCCTTTAAGTTTATATTTAAGATAATTTTCTCCACAAGTAGTATTAGTTTCTGATTGGTAGGGAGGTTGGAAGAGTTTTCTATTTCACTGGGACACCTTTCAGGTATTTAGGTTTTAAATACAAATATGTGGTTTTAGTCTTACCACTTTTCTGTGGAAATCTTCAAAAGAATGAATACATTGTTGGAGATTAACATTGCTATATTGATTTAAAAACCTGAAAGCCCAGTTATTCTAAACAAGTTCAGGGAGGTTCTTCTATATTGTTCTTTTATTTAACATGTTTCCTGTATACACAAGTTTTACAATTTGGCATATGGTATTTTAATTGGCAAAGTAGATTGCAGGTGGGCATGCAGCACTCTAGATTGTTTCTGAAATTCAGCAGACAGATTTAACCTCTAACTTGTCTCATATGTGTAAAATTTGAGCATATAAAAGTTATGTCTTTTGTTTTGGAAGTGATAAAATGTGGCTTCTTGAAGTATTTCACTTTCCTCAAGGGAAGCTGTTCTCTTCAGTGCTCTTGTTTTTCTTCTGTAACTTTTTTTTACTTAATGAATCCAAATGTCTCTTTTTATTGATTAATAGACACTGGATCTGTTTCTTTCAGCTAAATAGTGGTAGACATTGAGCAACACATCATTCTTTCCTCATTTTAAATTGAGAGCTTGATGGCCAGTTTAAGAGGCTGTCATTTTGTCTACCTCTAAAGTTAAAAAGACTTTACATTTCATTTGTAGGTCTAAATATACTTATATCTGCTTTTTAGCAGTGTACCTTTTAAAAACGCCTTTGATAGCTCCCAGTGGAAAGTAGATACCAGCTCTCTTGAAACTGTTTCACTTTCCAGTATTAAAAATAGGCATTTAGTTTAATTCATCCTGAGATTCTCTGGAGTGTTAGAGAAGGATGTTAAACCTTATTTGTAAAGCTGAAGATTTTTTTTTTTTCTGGTATGTTCTGATAACCTGCTCTGGTGAGAGTTTTCTTCTAGATGAGCACATCAAAGCTCTCCTGGAAGAGAGGTAATTGAAAACTTCAGGAGTTTCTGCAACAAAGGCAAGGTGTTTGAAATTATTGGCAATTGTTCCGACTCCCCTCCCTTCACTCTGAATGAACAGAATGCTTCCTTTGGTTCCTTTGGTTCCAGGAAATACTGAACAAAAGAACTATTTTGATCCATGGATGGTGCCACTGCTGTGGCAGGAAGCCAGGCAGTGCTTTCATATTAAATAAATTGGCCTTTTCACAACAGCAAAGAAACATGCTCTTTAGAGTCAATAAGTTGATGCAAACTTTTGTTCATATGTGAAAGTATGAAGATAATGAAGTGTGTGTGTGTGTAGGTTTTGGCTTTCTTCGTGGATTGTAATAAAGAGCCGTTTGTAGTAATTTTGAAATATAACTTGGGGAGGAGAGGAAAAAATCATTACTAGGTAAGTGTTCCACATCTTAAGAAGAAAAAGAATACTGCCAAAGTTAAATAGCTTACACAGGGTGGTTTGAACGTGGTGTTTGAGAGACAAAGATGACTGCTTGAGTCATTCTTGAGTTTTGTGTTTTATGCAACAAATAACCCACAAATTTTTATCCGAAGCATACAGGAAGCTTTAATATGATGCTTCTTTGAGTAACTGTTTAAAGTACAAGTTGTCTTGGGACTCAGTTTCCTGAAAGAACTGAAATTTGTTTCTTTCCTTCTGTAATATGGGTAATGTGTGTTTTATACAAGTGACAAAAATGACACTTAAATATGGAGATTTTGGGATAAGGGATGGAAATGAACATTGTGAAGCATTTTCAATTAGAACACGGAGGGACAGTAAAAAGTTGTTGAAATGTTAATTGTGTCATAATGAAAATAATCATTCTGCATTTTTTGTTTGTAATAAAGCTCATTTCCTATTCTATTTTACCTCAGGCTCTCTATTTGGAGTTCTCTAGGATTTTTGTAGTGCTTTCTCCTAGTTCACTTATAGTTTTGATTCAGTTAACTCCCCCCCCACCCAAGAAAAAAAAAGTTCTGTTTGTGTGCATGAATGCTGAAGTATCTAGATGGAGAACTCCAAGTTGCAGTCTGTAGCCCTGTGCCTAGAATTAAAGAAAAAAAAAAAAAGATCTTTTTTATTTTTACCGTATAGTGATGCATATCTTGAGTTGCATATTTCTGTGCAGAATTAGTGGGGGTTTTTTATTAAAATGGGTTAATTTGTGCAAATATTAATTTGGAAAGAGTTACAAGGAGATACCAGTTGCTACTTTGTGTAGGCTGGAAGAGGAGGTTGCAGTTCAAGCATCCTGTTGATTTGTCAATGAAACATAGGAGCTTAATCAGAGTGAATTGCAGTTCATAATGCAATAAAAATGGGATGAGGTTAAGAAAGAATTTGGAGACAAAAGGAGCAGAAGCATTTCTGGTTACAGGTTAGACATACTTATTCTAGCTGTTGCATGTTTTCCTTTAATGGAAGACCTACTAATGGCAAGGTAATGGCAGTGTCCCGACATCAATGCAGCGTAACGACTTAAATAATTAAGTTTCTGCTAATGTAAGATGGACTATGCAAAAATGTAATTTTATTTACACTTATTTTACATCTGAAAGGCTGAGCAAACAGATGATCTACCTGTAAATTAATTGTAGCTTAATGGGGTTGGGAAATAAGACAGATATAAATTATCTTGGTGTCTGTTTGAGATTCTGCTTTGATTTTGGTCTCAATGCTTCCTTCTGAAGACCACAGAAGTGTTTTGGCCAGTGCTTATTCTAGTGAAATGTTATAATTGATTTCCCATGCTTGACAACTTTAACCTCTTATGTTTCAGAGCTGTGAAAATTGTCTGAAGTAGAATGGAAGCTTCAGTAATATTACCCATTCTGAAGAAAAAATTGGCTTTTCTTTCAGGTATGGTTTCTGTTTTCCTCTATTGGTTCCTACCTGCATGATTTGGATGGTGTTTTTAGATGGGTTATTTGTATTTGCTGGATGTATTTAACAGAAATATATTGTTGGTTAGCACTTTGTCGTATTTTAAAAGGATCTCTGAAACTTTTAATCTAGTAGCCAAGCTATTGCTGTTGGCATCTAGCACTTGTTTTTGCTGTAGCCTGTAACTCAACTCACAAAGTTGATGTCATGAAATTTCAGTCCATATATAAAAGAATGGTAGTTTAGCAGACATCCAAGAATAATCCTTTCTGGGTTTTGTGGTTTTGTTTTGGTTTTTGTGTTTTGTTTTTTTTTTTTTTTTTTAATGTGTTTTTAGAATACAGAGTGAATATTTTCAGGATTTTCTTTAGAAAATTTTTCCTTCCTTTTCACCCGTCTTTTCTCCAGCACAGAAATGAATGGAAGCAGAATTAGCCATGCATTGCAACATTTTGGTTATTGCCAAGTAGTTAATTCAGGCAAGGCTGGAATTATCTTTGTATTTATTGAAACTTCTTGAATCTGGGGTTGAAGGTAACTTTCTCTCCTTCCCATGACAGAGAAAAGCAAAAGGGAATACTTAAAATGATGTATGACATTCTCTTGCTGAGTTCACTGCTGTCATAGACAGCAGTGTTAGTTCTTGGTGTTTGATTGTCTACTCTAGGGTAGTTAGATAACTTGCAGAACACTTGTCAACTTCACAAATTGACAAGTGTTGCCATAAATAAAAGTTCTTCTGGTTTAGTTTATTTTAGCTAGTCTAGTTTAGCCTGCTCCAGTCACTTGAGAAGTGAAACCTGTTCCTTTTGATAATGGAACTTGTTATGCTTTGAATTTGCCTGCTCTCCCCAGCAATTGCAAATCAAACCATTTCTGTTTAAAAACAAACAAAAAAAACCCAGACTCAACTTACATTAAAGCCTGTGTTCTGTAGTAATACCAGATGCCTAGGATGTTGATTGTTCAGCATTATACCGCAAGGGGAAGTTCTCATTAACTGGAGTGCATTTTCAATTTGCTATTAAAGCTGCCTGATCCATTTCAAACTAGAGATGTTCTTAGTGGAAAGTAATTTATTGAGTGGAAGTTTAAATGCTAGGAACCTTTTTGAACCTACATATTTCTAAGTAGGTTTGACCTTTTTGGAATTGTGTAGTATTAATGAATGCTTTAATTTAATGAATGGTAAAGATTCATGTAGTATTCTTTAAAGTGCTCTTCAGTGTAAGTAAAGGAACCTGACAGAGAAATCACAGTTCAACATGTCTATTTAAAGAAATTTTTATTCCACATAGTTTCATAAATAAAAATGTATTAATGATAAAAAAACCCAGAAAAATCATATTTTAGGAAAATGCTCTCCAGTGTTTATATATTGAAATATCTTGTCATTTTTTTGAACTAAATTAGCACAAATAATGTTGGCCTTACCTTTTTCTGGAAGCAAAACAGTGGTTTTTAATGGAGTGGTGTTGTCTCAGATTTGGAATCCATAGCTGTGTAGCTTCCATGTTGATAGGTCATTACAAATAGTACAGAAAAAGAGGCAAGCTACTGACTTGGCAAAAAATCTGAACCACCACTTTGGTTCAAAACAAATGAAAAAAAAAAAATTTTTTTGTCATTTTTTTAGTTGCTTTCCTTAACTTAAACTTGTTTTCAGTTTATAAACTATGCCACTTCTTCTGAGTTACAACACACATTAAGTTGTTTTTCACTGATTTTATTTTTCATGTTTAATTCTAAGCCTGAAGACTTGGATAGTCTGAGTGTAGTGCTTTTTTGTAAGACAAGGAGTTGTTTGCCACACCTAAAATCACACTGTGATTGGGTTTATCTCACTAAACATTGTATTCTGAAGGTGGTGGTAAATATTTGTACAATCTTTATTTTTTAGACAGGAATTGCAAATAATACAACCAAGATCAAAGAACAACTTACTTTACTGTTTAATTAAATAATTCTTATTGTTTAGTGAGTTAGTATTGGGAAATGTTAGACTACATCCATGATAGCCATCACTTCTTAACTGGTAACTTTAGGTAATATTCTTTTAAAGCCCCATTCATTTTTTTCCAGTATTTCCTTTAAAAATACAGTTTTGAGTTAAAATGATTCTTAAATGGATAAAGATACACCAGATATCTTTTACATAAATGACTGGCCATCATTTTTCAGCGAGGAAAAGAATCAGCGATAAGTCTTACCTTGTTTTCTTTTTGTGCTGTGGCAGGGTGACAGAATATTTACCTGATCTGTATATATTTCAGTGCAAGAAAGCTGCACAAAAGTCACAGTGCAGGCAGAGTAGAGATGTTTGAATCTTTTCTAGTAGTGTTTACAAGCTGACGGAAGAACCTGTCAGATGACTTGTCATGTAACTGAATAATTTGGATAATTATTGCGGTCTTTTTTGTGAAATGTCAAGAGATTATAGGTTTTGAGCTTGGTTTCTGTTTTGTTAGTTAGTTCAACAAATGCTGAAATCAGTTATAAAAGCGAGAATTTCTATGTGTCTAGTATCTTGCATGACTGGGCCTCAAGTGCCAATTCTAAACTTCATTAGACCCTGTTCAACACTGGAGTCTTTCAAGTCTGTGTAAACAAAACAGCAACTGCTATTAATAGTGGAGGCTGGTGTTTGTCTCATGAGTCCAAAATTAACTTTGAACAGAATGAGTCTTTTCCACTTACAAATCAACTTGCTGTAAATGCAAGAAGAAAATGTGGATTTTTTTGCAAACCTACTCTTCCCCAGCCATGTGTGTATATATATTAATTAAAATGAACAACTTTAATGCTCTACTCATGAGTTCATGGGTAAGGGAGGAGAGGGAGCGTTAGATACGATTCTTACAAATCTATTATCCAGTAGAGTCCTGAGCTGCTGCTGGGGCTCATGCAGTTTTGGACCCTGGAAGTTGGTTCAAGGTGATCCTTCTAAAGTTCCCCATAGAAATATCTTCACAACCTCTTGTGTTCTTACTTCTCCAGTTGCAGGCTGGCTCAGTTTGATCACCAAATTCTGTCTCGTCTCTGTTTTTAATTTTTATTCATACTTACGACAGTGTGTTCTTGATTCTCTGACCCCGTATTTTTTCATAGTTCCTTGATGCTATGATCATTTGATGTGTAACCCATTTTTGAACTTGGTTGTTGCAAATTTTAGTTTCAACAGATTTTTTTTCTGTATTCCTAAAAACTGTTACCCTCCCTTCTGTGAGGATTACATTATGGGTAAGGAAAGAGTAAATGATACCTGAACATTTAAGGAGAGGCTGCTTTATTCATTTAATGTTTTATTCTTGTTGAGAGATGGTAGCTAACAAACTACGATTGAATAAATATGGCTTCTGAGGTATTATTTTACATCCACAAACTTACCATTTTCCTCTTATTTGTTGGATTTAATGTGCGCTCAGTGAACAGTGTAGTAGGTGGAGAGAAATTCTTTTTTCACTCCAAGAGAACAGATGAGAGCAAATGTTTTGAAAGCATTGGGGTATTTTTCCTCCCTTTTCTTTCCTGCTTCCCCACTCCAATTTTCAGTCTTTCTGTCATTCAGAAACAGAGAAGGGCAGACAACCTATAAATAACTGTTGCTTTAAACTGTGACTCCCTCTTAATTTCTGTGGAAAGGATCTATCCATTTGTCCTTTCTCATGTAGCACCACTCTTTAGTTCTTCTGTTTAGAAATACAGTTAATAAAAAGTGCATTGCTGTTTTCCAGCAACAGTTCTGCCCCAAAAAGAGAAAGGGAGGGAAACACAGCTTTTGCAATGGAACACTTAAAGCAGTAGGTCCTTTATGAAGGTGTGGAAAGTACATGTTTATCAGTGGATCTTTAATGGGAGTTTGCACAGCTTTGGAAACAAGGGGAAAAACCTATTGCAATTAAGATGACAACATATGTTATGTAAACAGTGTCTTTTTCCTTATCTTCACTGCATCTCAAGAGGCAGCTGCACACCTGATTATCTTCACTCTACAATACTTGCTGATTGACCCTTTCAGGGAGCTGTGTCAGTTTTTCATGTGATCTTATTGTATTCAGTGGCTTCAGTTCCAGTTTAAGCTATGAGTAAGAACTTAGTCCAGATCCATTTTGGTTACTGGTTTGTACCTGTGTGACTCAAAAGTCAAACTCTTGGAAGAAAGACCAGACAAGAAAACTTCAGCTTTCTTTAAAGATGTATTTATTTTTTTTTTAAACAAACAAATGGCAAACAAACCCCATACAACAAAACAATGAAAAACCAAAAACAACCTGTACCTTTCTAGAGACTTTATTGAGAGTCTGTGTAGTCAAAACCACCCCAAACCCCAGTTGGAGAACAGTCTACTTAAATGCAGCACATCAGCATCACCTAATGCTTGATCTTACTGGATCTCATAATGGACATATGTGAGGCCAGCTGTTTCAGTATTTTTGTTGCTGTTCTTGTTTGTATAACTCTTGCTAGAAGGGTTTGAAAATGCATGCGAAGATTAAAGCAACTAGCTGAAAATATTTATCTTAATTGTGAGGTGACTTTTAAGTGTTTGTAACTAAGTCTGGAATTCTTATGGGTTTGATGGGTGAACTACCAAGTTAGAGCATGTGCTGTGGGCAGCCTGTGTAGTACAAGATCCTCTTTTGCGTAGTCAGTGTTTCTAGGAGGTGGTGTTTTCCAGGTAGAGCTGCTGACTACATGCTCATGGAAGTTTACTGGGTTTCTGACAAGCTGGTAGTGTGGAATGTCTAGGAGATACTTTTTAACAATGTAATCTAGATTTGCAAAAAGTAATGCTTCTGCAAAACTTGTGGTGTTAATATTGAAAGTACTAGATGAAGGACTGACAGCTACAGATGTGGTCTGTGCTCTGAAGACTTGGTGATGCCTTCAATATCAACGTGGTAAATAAATCCGCACAACTGAGAGGTGAAATGTCAGTTGTAATTTTTTTGCATCAACTTTAATGATGACTTTTATGATGTATTTTTGAGACCACATAACTACAAAGTAGTTTCTTTCCCTTAAGCCATCACATTACCTTTCTAATGACTTTTTCCCCCCAAAATAGGAGGGAAGGATAGAAGAAGTGGCCTCATTCTGACAATTCCATTATGCCTTGAACAGACGAGTATGGACGAGCTGAGTGTCACGCTAGACTACCTCCTAAGTATCCCAAGGTGATTTCAAAGGCATTCTGTTCAGGGCTGCCTTCTTTTCCCATGGTAGAAGGGATCTTTTCATTGGTTTTTATTTGCCTTTCAATGTCAAATGAATGTTCCTTAAATGTTTGTTTAAAATGTGATACTGTCTAAATGAAGTTATAAACATACATCCTGATAAACTAAGGGTTATCTACTGAGGCTTGCATATGTCCTTTTATTCTGTATATCTGGCTTTGATATTTTTATTTTCCTCCTGTCTTGTGTATTTCCTCGCTCCTTTCTTGAGATATCTGGTAATTTACTTTTAATGACAATGTACTTAAATTACTGAGTAAATTAATGAGCCATTCTAATGAAACTTCTAAGCTTGCAAAGCATTGCCCAAAGTTTAAAAGCTTCCTCTTTCTTTTTGTAATGTGCGTAATCTTTGTAGCTTGTAGTGCTTAAGTGTGTACTGAGTCTAAACACATATAAGGTCTTACTGAAGTTAGTGAGCAACACAAATTTTTAAAGTTAAGATACTGCTTCGGAGTGCTGACAAATGACTTGAGTATACTGTCATCCAGACCTTGCTGTAAAATCATTGTTGATTAAGTTCTGTGCATGTAACCCTGCAAGCTTATAGTTACAGTTTTTTGTTCTAGCTTAGTTAATTGCAGGTTTGTGGGTGTTTTTGTTTTTGTTTTTTTCTTAAGATCCAGAGTTTGATCTTTATCATAGTTTTGGATTGTTCTCATGTGCCACTGATTTAAAAAGGAAAGAAGCCTCTCAGATAAATGCTTGCTTTTGTTTCCCTTTAAATTCCTCTTCTGGAAATAGAGGAACAATGGCATAACTAAAGCCCATCTAGGGTACTTCGGTTATTGCAATCTATAAATGTCTTTAAAACACAATTAAATGATTTTTTTTTTTTTTTTTTTTTTTTTTTTTTTTGTAGTTAAGACTGTTGTAAAAATTCTGATTGGGGAGAGAGAAGCAAAGAATAAATTCAGGTTGCTTAAAAGTAAAACATCAATAGGTATATGAGTATTTGCACAATGTTTTAGTCATGGAAGTTTTAGGAGAGGCTGTTTTTGAGAGGCTGTTTTTCAAACAGCTTGTTGTCTTTTAAAGTGATGAATCCCAAATGGTCATCAGCATAAGTCATCTCATTGACTTAAGGACTTGGCTGTAGTTAAGAAACAGATGCAGGCATTGTTGTTCTAGCAAGCATTAATTATGCCACAGTCTCATCCTGATGTACGTTTTTACATACATTAGTGTAAAAATAACTGAAAATTCAACCAAAGTACTCTTTGCACTCTGTACAAACTGGGAAATCTGTTTGAAAGCAAAGTTCAATGTTCCCACATCTAATGTTCTGTTTGTTAGTTATGGAAAAAGTGGCTTCTTTTTTATGGTGTCAGTATGGAAAAATCATTGTAATTTTTGTTTGCATGTTGTTTCTTAGTTGGAAATGCAAACTTTTTGGCCTAAGCACTTGCCTTTTTTGTTCTGGAAAGACTTGCTGAACAGTTTGTGGAAAAGGAGGGATGTGGGCATGATGTTGTCCGAAACCCAGATAGCTGTCCAAAGAAACAGCTGTGTGTGTTGGAGTGAGTCCAGAGGAGGGCCATGAAGATGACCAGAGGGCTGGAACACCTCTCCTATGAAGACAATTTAAGAGAGTTGGGGCTGTTCAGCCTGGAGAAAAGAAGTCTTCAGGGAGACCTTGTTATGGCCTTCCAGTACTTAAAGGGGGCTTATAAGAAAGATGAGGACAGACATTTTAGCAGGGCCTGTAGCAATAGGACAAGGGGTAATGGTTTTAAACTAAAAAGAGGGGAGACTTAGACATGAGGAAGAACTTTTTTAGTGAGGGTGGTGAGGCACTGGAAGAGGTTGCCCAGAGAGGTGGTAGATGCCCCATCCCTGGAAACATTCAAGTTCAGACTGGATGGGGCTCTGAGCAAACCTGATCTAGTGGAAGGAGTCCCTGCCCATGCCAGAGGGGTTGGAATTAGATGATCTTTCAGGTCCCTTCTAACCCAAACCATTCTATGATTCCACAATTCTATAATAACACTAATGTTACTTTTTTTCTCCCCAGTTCTATGTGTAAGGTAACCTAGTATGTTTAACTTTGAATTCAGTTGTGTGTTACACATGTTGTAACTATAACTGTTTTGAAATATGCATTCTAGTGTTGATGGGTAGCTGTGTGCAAAATTTGAGGCATAATTGTTTATAGTGTCTTGGGTAAATTTTTTTTTCGGGGGGGTGGGTGGGGAGAGTGAGTGAGTATGTGGGTGTAAAAGCTTTCCTAAAACTTCAGACAACTTATTCCTAGTGTTCAGGTCTACTGTTACACCTTTCTTTGATGCTGTTTAAAATTCTCTGTTTGTGAAAAGGCCTCTTCGGAATCCAAAACAAATAAGTGGCAATGTTATGCTATTGTCTGTGCATACTAAAGTTTGCTTCCTTTCTTGTATTCTCTGTATTGTAACTCCATTCACCAAATGTGGTTTTATTTTAACTTTCATATAAACGTTTTTGTTTTGGCTGAACTTTTCAGAAGTGGTAGCTTACTTATGAATTTCATTGGTTGTCTGAGTGTATTTTGGGGCTTTTTGTGTGTATTTTTTTTGTTCTGTTATTTGGGGTTTTGTGTGTGTTTTTGTGTGGTTGTGTGTTTTGTTTTGTTTTTCAATAGATTTAGTAGTAGAAAAGAGCAGATGCTGATACTACTAGATCCCAGTGAGCCTAAAGAAGCTATGTATCAGGATGCTATATTAACATTATTCATCTTGTTTTTAAAAGTAGTGGTAGGGTGCCTTTTGTGTTTACTCTGATTAAACATTGCATGCATAAAGCCTGAATGTTCAGAGTGCTTCCAGAAAAATCGTGTGATCTTAGAGATTCCTTAAAACAAAAAAGTCTCTATGGATTGCCAGCCAACTTTGTAATTGTTTTTTCCTAAATAGACTAGTAAGGTACCTTTTTTCTCCTTTTTTAAATTCTAAGCTAAATTTGTCTTTTACCCATACCTGATGAAGCTCAGCTTAAACATGAAATAAATAACAGTTAAATTTCTTGGTGTGAAAAACACTGCTCACTGTTACATGCAAGTTGCTTTGGTTTTTGTATGCTAAGGAGATACAGAAGTGGCTTTGTTTTGTAATTGCAGATTTGGGTGCTAAAGATTACATGATTCTTTTCTAGCTCACGTAAATGTCATGGCTTTTAGTTACTTAAAACTTTGCTGGACACAAAAATTTCAACCTGAGACATGATATCTAATGTAGTAACTAGTGCTAAAATTATGGTCTCACTTGCATGTCCACTGCTGCTGTATCAAGGTAATGCGTCCCTGCTGTTGGTGCTGTCCAGAGGTTGCTGCCGCTGTGGAACGCTGCCCAGCTGTTGCTGTAGCACCCTGTTACCAGTTTCAGTTAGAAATCAGCTGGAGTGGTCTTTGTGGGAATACACAGAGAGCAAGGAAAGCTTTCACTGTTTTCTCCCATTTCGTACTTGAACAGAAGTACCCTTGAACTTTTGGCTTTGCAGCTAACTGTTTTCAGCGTTTTTTTTCGTAGTATACACAGACTCAAACTTTATTAGAAGAAACAGATGATGTCAGTCTAAAATACTCTTTCTGGTAGATCCATATGTACAGCCTCTGTCCTTGTAGAGGCTTTTTGTATACTGCAATTTCTAGTCTGTTTGTTCAGGAAAGAAATTTAAGCATGTTTAGATGTTTCCTGCTTGGACATGCATCAAGTGATATGTAGCTGTATCCTCAAATCTGCACCAATTCACAAGTAACCTCGTGAAAACTGACATCCATTTATCTTCCTTATGAAACTGTAACTTGACCTCTTCTTTCTGAGGATTTTATGGTTACGAAACTTTTTCAGAGTTGCTGAAATTTAAATAAATGCTTATATTATGAAATACACTTCAGTGCTACTGAAAAATTTGGAAATATTTGGAATATCTGTTAATATGCTTGAGCATTAAAATTGAAAGTTATTTCTAAACAAGTAAAGTTAAGGTTTATAAGAGTATTTTTATAAGTAAAAAACCTATGTAGTTGTATTTTTCAGTAGAGTTGAAGTCCAAAGTTATTGTGATATGACACTTGTTCATGAATTTTGGTTTGTTTTTTTTTCTAAGTGTTTTTCTTTTTTTAGTGAGAAGTGTAAAGCTAGAGGATTTACTGTGATAGTGGATGGCAGAAAATCTCAATGGAACGTGGTAAAGACAGTTGTGTTAATGCTACAGGTAAATAAATTTTTATACATTCATAGTTGACTGATTAGTCAGTAGAGTATTTATGGATGTTTAAAATGATAAAATGTGGTTCTGTGACAGAGTTCTGTGCAAGAAGAAACAATCTGAAAAGCAGATGACCTACCTCACTCAAGTGAGGGACAAATTCATTACATCTGAAGAGCACAGGAATGTAGACCTGTTTCTAAAATGGAGTTCCGTATTTAAAAAAATACAGAAATATGGTCCTGGTATCGTGAACTGTGAGCAGTAGGAATGTCTGCAGGGCAGCAGTTCACGCTGATAGTGTAGCTGAGCAGGTTCTGATGCAGTTTGGTGTACCATGTGGTTTCTGTTGGAATTGACTATAGTTGTTTCTATTGTGTATAATAGTCCCAATCGCAAATTACATTCTTGATGATACGCAAAGTAGGAGAAGTGAAAAAAAAGTGCCAATTCCCAGTTAAAGAAATCAATAGTAGATTATTATTTTAACTTTTCAGAACTATGGGGTTATAATAATGTCTTATTTCTGCTAAACAGCATAGGTTATTTTCTGGTCTTAGTGCCCTATCTTCCATTTTCTTTGACCCCTCTGAATAGATTAGGAAACTTGGACTACTGCCTTTCGTACAGCACAGATTTCTCTCTGTCAGAGCAGTTTTCCTCTCAGACTTGGATGAGGCCTCAGAAAGTGTGTCAAATATGAATAACTTCATTTTGTTGTCCTGCTGGCTCATTGTTGCTCCTGGGTTTTTAAGTCTGTTTCAAGGTGTCTTTCACCTATTCTTGACTAAGATGGCATTCCTATTAATAGAATTATAGTAATTGGATCCTCTATATTCTGATTATGATCTTGACTGAGTTTTCACTTCAGCTGATGTGCAGTTGTGACATTTAGTGGGAGCTTCAGCTAGTGGGGAAGGTAGCTATTTGCCCACGCTCAGGTTTCACTGGCTTCCTGTCAGCTCCCTTCCTGCCAGCGTGAAGCCTGCAGAAACATAAGTTGCGCATCTGTATCTCTGATTTGAGAAGGAAGATGATTTTCCTATCAAGCTAACCGCTTGTGCAGACCACATGAGATTTCTCTCTGCCTGGACACACGTACTTCTCAAAGGTGCTGGCTGGTCATCAGACAAGCACTTCTGTGTTAAAAATATTGTCTACTTTTAAATAGCTTTTGCATATTCATTAGAATGGTGCAAGAATGAAATGTCTTACTTTCAGTGCTATGATTTCTAAGTTGGATGTATTTAACGCTTTCAGAATTATATTTTTATAAATACAACAAGGTATTTGAAGAGAAATCTCATGAATTGTCACCTTTATGTCAGTACTATGATTATCTAACTGTTGCTTATTGCTATAGCTGATGACTCGGGAGTAATTAAGAGTTTCTGTTCCTTGATCTACATTCATTGTGACAACATAAGATCAACTTGGTAGACAAAATTACTGGTTTAGGCTGAGGAATGTTTTCCTGGTAATACTTTTATGAATTAATATGCTGAAATGTTAATATTAAGCCCTTTTATTCTAGTCTATGCAGTATGTACTAGAGAAGTATATGATATAATGTTGACATGTGGTTTAATAACAAAGTATACAATTCTTTTCTAACTTTGAATACTGTTTCATTCTACATAACAAATGACATTGGTAGAAAGCTTTATTGTCTCTTTTTTTTTTTTTTTTTTTTTTTTTCTTTGTGAAATGCCATAAATAAAATTAAGTCTGGCCAATACTTCATGTTTTTCTATACTGATGTAGCATGAAGTAATGGTTAGGTCTCAGGACTGGGAGCAGAGGTTAGATTTTCTTTTCAGTTCTGTCACTATTCTGCTATGAAACTTAGTATAATCTACTACAAAGGAGGATGGAACCAACATGTGACATAGAAGCAGCAGACTAAGTTTACTTTCTGTGTAAATTTTAAGTTCTTGAATAGATGATGACATGTAAGTGAAATTCAGTTCTGTGGTAAATGGAGGTTTAATTTTGAATATTTTACTTTTTTGCTTGTTTTACAGAACGTTGTTCCAGCTGAGGTGTCACTTGTTTGTGTAGTAAAGCCAGATGAATTTTGGGATAAGAAGGTTACGCATTTCTGTTTTTGGAAAGAGAAAGATAGACTTGGCTTTGAGGTATGTAGAGTTCTTGTCTGCTTCAGTCAAAAATACCATTTCTGGAATACTAGAATAATTGGATAAAAACTAATGTCTTTTTAAAAACAGTTATGTTCCAGATGCTTTGTGGATAGCCTTAACAAACCACTGAGGCCTTTTAACTTTTTTCCTTCTTCAGTAAGAATATTAAATGAACTATGTCTCAAATTAGAAATAAAGCTGCTTGATACATATTGTGGATGTTTCAAGTAAGAAACTGTTGTACAGGGTTTAGTGTGAATTTTTCATGACTCTGCTGTAATAGAATGTAGAGGTGCATGTTGTATGGTGTCCCTAAATCAGTAGTAAACATTTTAAAGAACATCTTGTTGCTGTTGCATGCATCTTCTGTCATTTTTTGATTTCTTTGACATTGGTTACAAAGGTTATAGGTCCCTTTAGTTTGCCATATATAAGCTGATACTGTTTTAGTACAAGAGATTACACACTGATGCTAGCAGTTCCATTCTTTTATCTTTTTGGGATGTTAATGGAAACATCAATTTTCCGTATTTTTAGAGGATTGTATGTATCATCAGTCTTTCCAATCTTTTTTGAAGCTAATATTTTTTAAACTCCAGTGGGCTTGCTGTGCTCACCAAATACTAAAATGTCTACTGATTTTGTAGAACAAAACTCTTAGCATCTTTTTTTGTGAAAGAAATTGAATGGAAAAGTGTTTTGCAGCCTTGTCCAGTGCTGTGTAATTCTTTCTGATGGCAAGATTATAATATTCTTGAATACTCCTGTAGAAAACTTAGTTCAGGGAAAATGGGAACTGGAAGGTGGCAGCTGAAAGGTTATGTAACTGCTAAACAATATAAAACCTAAAGACTCTATCATCCAGATATAATGTTGATAATTCATATGAATTTTGTATTCAGTGTTGTATCAGAATTTACCTAGAATAGGCGGCTTCATTTTTGGAAACAATTCTTGCATGTTTTAGGGTCTTATAAGTAAGGCAATCCTGCACATTTGCCTTCAGGGTGTTTATCTTACCAATGAAGAACCTGTTTTCTTCTTTGAATAGTTCTTTAAAGACAGATTTGAAAAGTACCTCCAGTTCAACAGAACAATCCAAAGAATCTCTGAACAGCCACTTGCATGTTTGAAAGTCTGCAGCCAGCAAGATATTCACTAATAAATGTAGTGAAGTGCCTGAAACTTTGCCACTGGAAGTGGTTGCAACTATGATAATCTTGTGACTTGCATTACAGTAAAACACTCTGGGGTTTCACAGATGTCTGTCCCTTCACCTGAATCCCTTGAGGATCTGGCAAGATGGTATGGTCAAAGTATGTTTCCATTTTGAAGTTCAGCATGTAGCAGCTCAGTCATAGCTTCTTTTATCAAACACATGAGTGTGGTGGTGTCCACCTTCTATAAACTAGCCTATTGTTTGGAGCACATCCAAGGTGAGAATTAAAGAAGAGACTGAACCAACCATCTGTACTCAAAAGGATAGTTTAAGAGCTTGTGTTTAGAAGTGACTTAAGTTTGCAATGTTCAATTTCATACAGATGCTTTCAGGACATAAGGTAAACACCAAAGTCCAGAGAGTGGCAGTAGTAAAGGTGAACCCCCCTCTTTAGTAGTCCCTACTGTCTGATTTAGGCTCTCTTCTCCCATCTGCACACCTGGTCAATGGTCCTTGGACAAGTTCAGGAAGCCTTTGAAGTTGTGGTATAAAGTAATTTTATGCAGTCCTTGTTACTGTGTACATCATGGTATTGCCAGTTTGGAAATTAATCCTCTAGAAGATTCTTCTTGGATTTATCTCTAATATGTCTTTGACTAGAATCTCTTTCTAGAGAAATAAGCAGAAAGCCTATAGAAAATATGTTAATGAAGCAGCAATAATTCTTCATGGCTATGATAATAAAAGGAGGTTTTTTGTTTGACTTTAAGGATTGGCTAACAGTCATTAAATGATAATTCTGTAATGAAATTTAGTAAGCTTAGTAATTTTATTTTTATGAAGCGTGTTCTCTGCCAATGATGATGTTGGCATTACTGACATAGACCATCGGAGTTGTGTAACTAAACCTTCTGGTTTCTGTTTCTAAACTACTTTTCTCATTACTGAACCATAAACATTTCTCACTGACCTGAAACTTTCATCTAAGATTCTTTCAAATTAATAGTTCTGAAGTTTTAGGAAGAAGGAAATAATTAAAGTATTAGAAATGCATTTCATGCAAACATATATCAAAATGTGTCGATTGTAAGAAAAGGAGTCGATGTATCATTTTACAAGAAAAATAATCATAGCATTAAAACACAGCAGCTGCTTCCTAGGCAGGAGGAGAACTTCAGATTTGTTCCCTAGTGCCTCCTTCTATCTTGGTTTGATGCTTGGCCTGATCAGAAGTTTGTATGAGTAGAGGATAATAATGGTAGTTGCTGAATTCTCATTTTGGTTGATAGGTGTTTGCTCTTGAGTTTCCCTTCTGCCTCATTTAGAAAGCAGTGAAACAGAGTGAGGCTGCTTGCACAGGGGACTACCATCAGCTTTGGGGCAGTTGTCATCCAAATGAGGCTGGGTAATGAACTGCATTGGTATAGAGTTACTGTACATGTTTCTAAAGAGACTGATACCATCCTAGCTCAGGGCTTTTGCACTTTCTTGAGCGTTTTTTTTGTTGTTGTTGTTGTGCTTTGTGGTGTGTTTTTTCTTTCTGTGCAGTAACTCATTCTTAAATGGTGTTCTTCATTAAAGGACAGGGAAAGCTGAGAGAACAGTAGGAAGAAATCTTGTGCTTTCCCAGATAATGAAGAATTGTCTTTGGCATTGGGCCAGCCTTTGTTTTTCATCATTCATTGACTCTTGGTTATCTTTTACCTGGTTGTGGTTAGGAAAACTGGCTCTGTAAAAATGACTCATCTTCTCTGTGCTCCAAATAACATTTGTGTTAGAGACAGTAGCATGTTTTTGCTCTATTCCTGATAGGAGTGCAGAGCACTGATAAGGCTATGGAAGCCCCTAACTTGTACACAAATCTACAGCTGAGTAATTGTACATTACTGGCAGTAAAAACAAAGCAACACCCAACTTGTGTTTTGGATCACAGGTTAGACTTACATAACTATTCAGAAAATCCAGGATAGCTTTTGCACCAATGGAATTAATATGATCTAAAAATTTAAATGAAAGTATGAAATACTTTTATTCACTTGAGTGTAATATAATTTTTTTTGAAGTAAATGCTATGTAAGTGTGATTTCTAATTTCTGATATGGCATCACATCTACCTATTTCCTGCTACCTGATCTGTTTTTAATATCTTGCTTAATATTGCCATATGAAGCCATTAATCACAATGCCTTCTTTTCTGTTCAAAGGCAGAAATCCTCTGCTTCAGAGTGAGATGTGGTAATGGCGAGTTGCAAAGCACTGAAAGTAAATGTAAGAACTGAGATCAAAGGCTGCTGGGTGGATAATTATAAGGAGCTGGGCTGATTCAGATGAGTGAAAGTGCATATTCTCATTTCTGGTTTCTATTAGTGTTGGTTTTGGACCTGTCTCAGGTCAATTCCCATTCATCCTCCAACAGAACTTCCCTCTGTCCTCTTATTCCTCCCTAAAATGCTTGTTAGCAACTAGTTCCTGTGTTCTTCGAAGCAGTTTTTTCTGGTCCTGTGCCCCTGCTTCATAACGGGAGAGTTGTCTCAACAGTTGTTTGAAAGGTGTCTTTCACCTGAAATGTTGTGTGTGTTACACTGTAGTACTTGATACTGTTAATGTTTTTAAATGCATGAAGAACAGGTTTGGAATATAAAAATTTCTGTCTTTTGGAGGGTTGTGAGGTGTTGCTTTTTGGGGGTTTTATCAATATAATCTACATAGTGATGTGAAAAAAATTACTCTATTAGTAGCTGTAGTGTATTGTATTTGATTGTGAGCTTTTCATATGAAGACAACTAGAACCGGAGGAAAATGGGTAATGTAAAAGTAGAAAAAATACACAAGTCTGTACACAATGCACAGTTGCCTGCGGACGGGGGTGTGTGTGTGTGTTGCATATGCCATTCTTTTAAGTGACTGGGAGGAAAGATAATCTGAGCCTGGTTAGGTATTAGATTAACACTTGGAAAATCAGTTTGTCGAAAGCAGGGAGGAAGAAGGTGTGCTTGCTGTCCTTACCCATATGGAAATTATGGAGCAAAATTTAAAACTTCATTTAGGATTGTGAGATAAGAAATCGAGGGCTTTTTTTTTTTAAAAAAAAAAAAAAAGGAAAGAAATAAAGAGAAAGAAAAGGGAAAAAAGGTGGTGAACTACTAGGAACTAGTTAGAAAAATCAGAGTATGTAGCAGAAGGGTCCTGATAGTGCTGAAGTCTGAAGTTTGTAGTTCTAAATGCTTCACGCATGCACTTTAGCAGCTAACAACTAACAAGTCTCTAGTATTAATGTCAGAAATTTCTTATGATTGTATATCAGCAAGAATTTGCTCTGGAAAATCTCAGGTCTCCAATGTCAAGTCATCAAAATACAGAGGAGTACAGAAACGTAAAAATCACTTATTTTTCTGTGAAAATGTTGTGCATATCGACCTGTTTATGGCCCATGTACTTGCATATCAGAATTGCTCTGAAAGAAGCATTAGCTAGCTGACTTGTCTCTTTTCATGTTATATAGATGAAAAATAGCACCTCAGATCTTGTCATTCGACTGAAAGTGTAGGAACTGGTTAAGAAAACAACTGGAGGGGCTAAATCTAATGTGATTAGACCGCAGTTTTTCATACCAGTCTCCAGTTCAAGTAAAAGGAGTTCTTTGTCCTCTACGTAGGACAGTGGTACTTACCTTCTCTAGACTAACAGTCTGAGAAGGTGATGAAATGCCTGTTTATGTGGTTATACCAATCCTTAATGTTCCAAAATACAAAAATTCCCACCACAATTTTGTGTGCTTTTTTTTTTTTGGTGTCATTGTGGTCCTGAACTTTCTACTGTGTTTCTACAAGAGGTTTTTTACCTTTTTTTGTATTTTTAAAATTAACTATTGTTACTACATGTATCTGTATATCTTAGCTCTCAGTATTCTACTTGGAAATTAATTGTGGCGCAGTCATCCCCAATTTACCTTTTAAGAATAATCCTAATAAGCATAGTATTGCTCCACAGAATGAAGAATGAATAACACTTTGTAGGAAATCTTTTGTATCAGATCTTCCAGTCCAATGTTTAAATACTCAGGCACCAAAATTCGTAGCTTTCATGGACTTTCCTAAAAATGCATATAGGGGTTCAATTTTTTTCTGAAAATGATCTTTATTTAAATGCATCTCTCTTCCATCTGAATGTATCTTTGTTGCTGCTATTTTAGTACCAGAGGCGATGGGTCCTTTCTTTTAAAAACCTGGGTCAAATCAGGGGATTGTCTCTGTGGAGCTGGAGCATCTAAACCTGCATTTATGTCACATTCTAAATTCAGTCCTAAAGAAGGCTGTGTTAGAAAATACCAGATTGTGTGTGCCTATTTGTCTCTTCTCCGGGATGGAAAAAAGATAGTGTGTTAATCATTATCAGGATCCCTGGAGGGGAAGGTGAATGAGTGGGCAAAGCCATGAGTGTTTGAAAGTGAAGGAGGCAGTTATGGGGAATGGAGTTGACAGTCTAGTGCATATCTAGGTTCTGCTAGCTGCTCTTGGGTTTCTAGTATGCCAGGTTTCTCTGAGGTACTGGCCAGATAAATATTTAACTTGTCCTTCTTAGTAAGGTTAAAGCAAATGATCATTGTATAGATTAGTGTTCCATATTAACAAATAACATTCTATCCTATTCAGTGTTTAATCAAATAATGTCTCAAAAAATGGATTGAAATAATATTTATCATCAGACAATAGGATTCTTCTCCTCCGGAAGTAGTTGTCTTTGCTTTGTAGTTCTGTAGCAATGAATCACTGTCACACCAGATATATGGGCAGCTATGTTTTGACTGTTGAAAATGTCATAGTTGTTCTTGAAAAATCACCAGGAGAATAATTGAGGCTGTGTTTTTTTCCAGCAGCTGAGTTTGCTGGAGAATAAGCATAGCTAACTTCCAAAAAAACAACTGCTGAAGATGAATCTAATTGTGCTTTAGAAAACAATTACGATTCACACTTAATCACCTTTAAAAAAAAAAAAAGTTGCTTCAGTGTAGTGTGAAAAATGAACACAGGCATTCTTCGGTTTGGATTTCTGCACAGGCTGAAGTGCAGTGTTTCTCTCGCAAAATCTCTGCCTTGTTCATTGAAGCTTTCCCTGTATTTTTCCAAAGCTGTTTGGATATATAACCTGCCAGCACAACAAATCATCAAGAATTAATCCACTGAGAAAACAGTTTTCATATTGAGCCCAAAGGACTTATCAAAATTCAGCATTTTATACCTATCAACCAAGCTGTGAGAGGGGAAGAGCTATCTGAGCTTTCCAGTGTTTCTTGGTAGAGTTTTTGGGAAATGAACAAAAACCCCTCTACTTATGCCTCTTTGAATAAAATTGTCCAAGATTACCTATCAGCAACCATATAAATGTGGTCAGCTTTTGGAATGCTTTATTAATGTTCGTGGTTTTTTTTGTTTTTTTTAAAGTATTTTGGGAATGACAGATTCTTATGTTCTAGTAAGTAAATGAAAAAAGTGTTAAATATGTTGATGGTAGTTTATGAAAATTAGTAAATGAGACAGTGATGTTCTGTTCATATCAAGTAAATACCTTAATATACTCTTAGAGTAGCTACTTTTGTAGTCAGTTACATTGCAGTGTAACAAAATTGAACAGTTTAAACGTTATCTATATTATTGTATGCGTAAATGTTCTTGACATTAGTGCATTTCTAATGCACTTTTGCATAACATCAAAAAGCTAATACTGTGTGCAATATTTACGCTCTACTATTCTTAAAATCTTTTTTTTTCCCCAAAGATGCATATAATTTCATGGCTAGCATCACTTGGTACCCACCAGATCATGAGAGTTATTTAAAATGAGAAACTGTGGCATGTGTTGGTAATGCACTTTAAGCCCATATAAACTTCTCAGTAGGTGGGCACACCTGGTAAGAATTCTTTACTAAGAGTTGTGAACTTGGTCAGAGTTTTTAGGTGTTGAATATTAGTTTGCTGGAAGTGTAAAAAATCATAGGATCATAGGATTGTTAAGGTTGGAAAAGACCCTTAAGGTCATCGAGTCCAACCATTAACCCATCACTGCCAAAATGAAACAAAAGAAAAAACCAAAACAAACAAGAACCCCAAAAATGGACTAATAAATCATAAGCATGATAGATACGTGTATGTAATAAATTATTTTCTTAATTTTCATAGAATCATAGAATCATAGAAAGGTCTGGGTTGGAAGGGACCCCAAGGATCACAGAGTTCCAACCCCCCTGCCAGAGGCAGGGCCACCAACCTCCTGGCCTGGATCTACACAAGGTTGCCCAGGGCCCCATCCAACCTGGCCTTGAACACCTCCAGGCATGGGGCATCCACCACCTCTCTGGGTAGCCTGTTCCAGCACCTCACCACTCTCTCTGTAAAAAAACTTCCCCCTAATATCTAATTTAAACCTTCGATGGTCTTTGATGATTTTGTCAGGATTGGCTTTATTCCGTGAAATTCAGTGTACTTTTAGGTTTACAGTGTTGTGTAAATGTCAGTTAATAACAAATACTTTTTTTTCAAAGAGATGACATCAATTATTGTTTTAAAATAAATCTGAGTTTTAAGACATTTTTACTCCTGAGATTAAAAATAGCATTTAGTCCCCTTATAGTGCTTCTGTACCTGTTTCCCAGTATAAAGCTTTTGTTCTGATAACAGATGTAGAATACTACCATCCAGTTTGTTTACATAATTTTCTTAATTTATCCCAGAACTGGAATGTTTTACTCATTGATACCAAGCTATGAAGACTAATACAGACAATTCCTTCTCTTGGATGATCATATGCTTCGATTTTCACTTGTTTAAATTTTGTGTTCTCAAGGGACGTGTGTTGTGTTCTTTTGGAAACTAACTGCTTGTTTTTAGATTCAGTAGTGTGGCTCTTGTGATATTACATACTTAAAAAACCACCTTGTTAATGAAACTTTACATCCTCCTGTCTTTCAGTAACTCTTGGGTTTGACTCTGACATTTGTATTAAAGAACTTTTTCATGTCTTCCCTCAAGAAAAAAATGGTCAGATGGATGTGTTTAACATTTTGGGGGCACTTTTACATGTCCTATTGAATATCGAGAATTCCCCTTTGATCTTGACATCTGCCTCTATTCGTGATCAATGAAAATATTTGCAAAAGAAGCAAATGATGTGGAAAGAGAGGCTAGCTTTGTACAAACAGTATTCAAAGTTCTTTTATAATAAACAATAAGCTATAGTGGCACTGTTGCATGGGTCAAAATCATGTTACTAGAAGAAATAACTGTAGCCTCACTTCTGAGAAATAAGGGAATTTTGCAGCTGAAGTACAAGACTTTGCAGTACATATTTTTGTTTTGTTTGGCAGTTCTTAAAAAGCTTGTTCTGATTTTGTTCAAAAATACAGCACTTCTCCCAAAGCACTGTTCTGAGTTATTTCTGCAAAGGCTTTCACAGTGTTTCATCAGGCCAGTATTATACAAAGCAAGTTTGCTGCTTAGAGTAGAGCAATGGTGATAGATGCTGCTTCCACTCTTCTTGGTTTTTAAAAGAACTGAATACAGCTGATAGGGACTTTGGGCGGCAGCAAATGGGACATGTTTGAAACAAGCTACCACTGTCACTTTACTAGCTGTCACTTGTCAGAAGTGGGTGGATTAAGTGGGAAGGGAAGCAAAGATGTAAGGATTCAGTAAAACAGAAAAAAAAAAAAAAATTATTATTTGTCCGTCTGTTCAGATTTATTCATTTCTCCCTTAGGAAATTTAAGCTATTTGCTTTAACATCCAACTACAGTCTGCTGTCCAAAGGCTTTTAGTTTGGATTAAGAACTCTCTTTTTTTCCCCCTGGAGTCAACATAATAAGATGACTTTGAAAATCAGTCTAGTTGCAAGCAAACAGTGGGATACTTCTATTTTTATAACAGTGGATGGTCTTCATCTGTACCTGTGTCTTATCCAGGAGTATTGAGAGCTGGTCAAGCAATAGAAAGCAGTTATCATTCTCTTACAGAGGGAGGAGAAACTAGTGATGTTCTCTGTGGTTTGTGGTCTAGTCCAGTTTGGTAGTGATAATTTTAGAGGGAAGGATGACAAATAATTCTAAGTATGCCATTAAAGTATTAAACTATTAATGGTCCAGGCCTGGAGGTTGGTGTAGGTCCAGGCCTGGAGGTTGATGTCCCTGCCTGTGGCAGGGGGGTTGGAACTCTATGATCCTTGGGGTCCCTTCCAACCCAGACCTTTCTATGATTTCTATGATTTCTATTGAGGATTTGGAACAGCCCACGTGACTAAAAGCTTTGTGAAGTACAACAGACAATAGTTGAAGCATGAAATTCAAATGCAAAGCTGGAATGGTAATTCATAAAGGAAGACTTTTTTCAAGATGTGGTAATTTTGACTTTTTTTTCACAAGACGTGAAAGACAGTTACTGTGATTGGTTTTTGAAAAGTCTTAGGAATCTGTGACAGCAAAAGTTTGCATGCTGTAAAAGAGAAGTGCCTTATCTTCGTGTGCAAAATCACAAAATCACACCTACAGTTTTTCATCTTTTTTATTTGGTTCTTGGTCTGTTACTTACGGACTATTAATCTGTAGCAACTGATTAAAACAGTATTTCAGAAGCTTGAGAGGCAAATTGCACTTTTGAAGCCTAGAAATATCAAAGTTGCTAACTTAAAGCACGTGGGGGGTGTTACATTAGCATTGCCACTAGTCTAGGTCTAGAACAAGAGCTAAATTCTCTTCAGGAACCACACTTTTGCCATCACCTTGTAAAAAATTCAGATGTTTGTTTATTTTTTGAAGTTGTTTTTTCTGCGGTTATTCCAGTGAAGTCAATAAACAGTTGGAAAAAAAAAAAAAGAACACTTTTTTTTAAAAAAAGAAACCTAGAGAATGAATGAGTTTGAGCAATGTCTCTGATTACAACAAGGCTTTTAATTGAGTTTTTCTTTTTCAAAATTTTTCTAATAAGGTGCAAAAGAAGTCTGTTATTTGACCAAATCTCACTTGTTCGGTGGGGTTTTTGTTGGGGGATTATTTTCTCATATAGACAATATATTTGTTACAGGCAGGATTTGCTTTGCAGGAGAATTTTTTTTTTTTTTTTTTTTTTTTTTAAATGTTTCCCTGGTACAAGTTTGTAAAGCATATCCCTTGCCTGCTCTCCTTCCTGAAGGATCTCAGTTAAAAAAAAAAAAAAATGGAAATAGGTAATCTCAATGCAGTCCATCCTTTTCTTCAGGCTGTTTGGTTTTTTTTAGAACTGGTATTTCAGTGATGTGAACTAGTTGCCCTATTTACTTTAGTTTCAATACTAAAATGTCCTGATTAAGTAAATTAATTTTCCTCTTTTTATGAACTCAGAGATGAAAAGAGAATGTACATGGGATTTGTCTCCTGGGTGGATGACTCGGGCATTTAAGCATACTAAGATTTGAATTTGACTACTCATGGAAAGAGTCTGGATCCAACTCTTGCTGAACAAATTTGCACAGTAAATGCAGGCACTTAACTGTTATGGCACAAACTCACCTCTGAGACTGGAAGTATTGCAAGAGATTGACAAAAATACTAAGTACTTTGCAGTATGATATCCTGCTACTATATTCACAAAAAATATAGTAGTGAATGACTTAATCAAGAAACATCAGTTACCACCAAGAAAACGGATATCCAAGAAACATATTTCTTATTGTAAACAGACAACATGGTACAGATGATGCTTTTATAGGATTATGCATGAGATATACACTGAATATTAAAATTGCCTGTGTGTTTTAGGCCCACATTAATTGCAACCAGCCATACGTCATTTAAACATTTAGCAGTAAAAGGGTCGGTCTCTCTGAGTCACAGAAAGATTTGCTCAGTACCTCTGGACACACTTGACACAACTCAGGTACTTAAGGAAAGATACAAGAATTACAAGTGTAACTAAAATTCCTTTTATTGTTGCAGGTTATTTTAGTATCTGCTAACAAGCTGACTCGATATATAGAACCATGCCAACTAACAGAAGATTTTGGAGGAACTCTTACCTATGATCACATGGATTGGTTGAATAAGAGACTGGTTAGTTTTTTACGGGTTTTCTTGTTTGGTTTGGTTTTATTTGGTTTTGTGTGGTTTGGGTTTGTGGTTGGCTGTTTTGTTTTGTTTTTTTTTTCCTCCACAAATGTCTCGGTTTTATTTGTTTAGGAACTGCCAAGTGTGTAGAAAATGTCATGTGTGCAGTAGTGTGCAGTAGTGCAGTTCAAATGCATGAATAGTTTTATGATGGTAACTAACACTGGATTTGCTGAAAGGATGATAGAGATAATGTAATTGATTTGTTGAACCAACAAGTTACTTAATGAAGTACTCTCATAGACTACTCTAGAAGAACCTGAGTATATGGTATAGTTGCTGCAAGGGAAATAGTTTGGAAAAATTTTTGGAAAAAACCAAAGCAAGGAGGAAATACTTGTACTCTGTAGATCTTCCGAGGTTATTTCTTAGGACTTGGTTCCTGTGGAACCAGGTTTTAAGCTGTCCTACACCAAAACCTCTGTCAGTGCAGTCTCCCCAATAGATACAGAGATGCAGTAAACATCTGGGAGCAAATACACCCCATCGTCATTAATAGACAGAAATTGTTTAAAGGACTGTTGGTGTGCGTGACACTCCAGAATGTTTTTAATCTGTTCTTAATTGATACTTGTTTCTCAGTTACTTAAATTGAATTTTCAAAACAATATTTAATCTTCAGTGAAACAGTGTGTTATTTTCCCATGCAATCTGTTCTTAAAATGTACATCTCCATCTAGGATCTCCAGGTAGGATCCTGGACAAGATGTTCTCCATAGTGTGTCCCAGCCACAACTACCCAAAGCCTTTAAACATACTCTGCAGCCAATCTCACAGCAGTACTTCCCCCTCAAGAAATTTGAGGGCTTACACCATGTGTACCATGTTTCTTTTTTGCTGAATCTTAGCAAATTGTGTGTTCAGACCTAAGGGTAGAGAGCGCATCATCTGCTGTGTGGTTTTTTTCTACTGGTCTTTGCATGGCCTTTATGTGTGCGTGGATAAGGGCAAGGCAGCCTGTTTTCTCTCTGCCTGAAACAGAGTGTCTGAACACATGGGAGGGAAGGGAAATCTAACATTTTCTTTGTTTTTGCTGGTATATACAGATCTGGCTTCTACTCATTCCTACATTCATAAAATTCATAAGGACAGTACTTTCACTCTAGCTGGGACTTCTGCTTTGTATTTTGTTCAGACGACAACTAAAAATTTTTTTTCTCCTCTCTCCTTTCTTGCCCCATTTCACTTGTGTATATTAATGAAGGACCTCCTCATTAAACAACTGTTTATACATTTAAATTCTATGGATTTTGTTTTCCTTTTGTGACAGCTGAATTTAGCTTGTATTTTACAAGCCACTCTCTTATACATTGGTTTTTAATAGCTGTCCACCTCATGTCCTTTTTTTTTTTTCCTGAAATTTAAGTGGTCCTAGATAGGTTAAGGAAGGTTCACCTGCAAGCTATTGATTAATTATTTCTTTCTGAAAGTTAGTGTGTATGTCACCTATGGTACCCGCTCATGCTCAGTTCTGTTAAAAAAACAAAAAAAACAAACAAAAAAAACCAACCCAACAAAACCAACAAAATAACCCCACAAAACAAAATAAACATCAGCCCTCATAAGTCAGGTACAGAGGAATCATCTGAATGGTACCCAGTGTCTGACTATACAGGCCTTGTTATCTGAGAAGCCCCTATATTCACATAAACTGATAAGAGTATTTTTTTGTGTAATACATCTTTCTTTTATCTTAGTTATTCATTACAATTAGCCTACATTAGTAGTTATTAAAAGCTGGAATCTTCACAAAGTTGATTATTTTAAGCCATTGAAGTGAGCTGTCAGATGCTTGTGTAACATGCCTTGATTCTCTAGCATTATTTTCAAGAGTTACTTAAAGGCTTAACTGAAGATGTAGTATAAATATGTCCATATGAACTTACAGCTTTTGCAGAAATCTCAATTTTTCAGTGTTTCAGAATACAGTCCATCTTTGTTATATTCAGTGTAACATTAACTTTGTACCTAAGGAATCTTAGTGCTCTTAAATGTTCCCTGATCTAAGCTTTGTATTTTCTACTCTTTCTGCCCTGCCATCTGAATGTTGGGAAATAATTACACTGTAAAGATTGAAGTATACTAACCGAACTAGTGGATAAATTTGCACTGATGCCTTCAATACTGCCACTTGCATAATTTTCATTTCTTGAATTAAAACTTGCCTCTTATTTAGGTATTTGAGAAGTTCACAAAAGAATCAACATCCTTACTGGATGAGCTTGCTCTAATTAACAATGGAAGTGATAAAGGGACTCAACAAGAAAAAGAGAGGTATGTGATTTGCTTTTTGAAATCAGTGCTTTTGGATTATAAAATTTCATTGGAAATCCAAACAATATTGAAAATACAATATGCCTTAAGTATTTTGAAATGTGTAAAGAATTTCTGAAAGTTTATAATGTAGACTACAACATTCATCAGTGTGTGTGTGGATGGATGCTCATTTGGCTCTTGACTACGTGCAACTGCACTTCTGTTTTGGTATGATGAGTTGAAAAAGGGAGGACCTTACCGAGTGAGGAAAGAAACATACAGTCTCTGAACAGCATCAGGTAGCTCTGTCCTTAGTTGCAGTTTTTAGTGCTACTGTAATAGAAATTATTAACAATGTGTTTGTTTACTTTAAATAATTACATTTATTATTATTAGTAATGTGTTTGTTACTTTATTTAAGATCAGTAGATTTGAACTTCCTTCCATCAGTTGATCCTGAGACAGTATTGCAGACAGGTATGTATAGTAAGTAAAAAAATGATAATGTTGGTCCATGAAGTAACATTATTCATTTATAAGTACCAAGTGAAAGCACAAGAGGGTACAATAATTATCTTAAGCATCATCACAATGTAACAAGCTTATCAATATCATCGTTGTTGGGTTAAAAAAAGTGATGCTAACAAATAAATGGAAGTACTCTAAATGTGTCTTTTTAAATATAGTTTTTAATAATCCTGATAACATCTTTACAGTATTACCATAATTAATATGTTTAACTTTGAGAATACATTGTTTCTAGATCATGTCAATATGTTGGCCTCAGAATGAATTCGTTTCAGTAGTCACCAAACAGTTACAATACAGAACTTTTTTTCAGCTTATCAATATCATCGTTGTTGGGTTAAAAAAAGTGATGCTAACAAATAAATGGAAGTACTCTTCTCCTGACTCTCCCTTCAGCCTTAAACAATTTGAGGTTCTTTGATTGAAATTTGGGGGCTTTTAGGGTGAATTTTCTATTGACAATAAAGTATAAGAAAGTGTTGGTTTGGACTAGAAATTTGCTTAAAGATTTGTGCCTTTGTAGAATAGGAAGTAATGCATAATGTTAAGGTGGTAATCAGTCTGAGTCCTCAGAATCCTTAACTTATAGCCTCCAACAAACCAATGTGTGGATCACATGTCGTATTTGCCAGAGAGAACTACTGGCTTTACGTGCCACCTGTGTAAAATTTTAGCTTATTTAGATGTCAGATAACATTGTTTGAGTTAAAAGGTAAATCAATAGTTCCTTGCTGTGGTCTTTACGTTTTTTAAAATATGAATTGTCTGTAGACACTCTCTCTAGATTTTATTCTAATTGTGTATTCTCCTCTAATGGTAAGGTTTTTGGACAAAACAGCACTTTAGTTTTGTGTAAGCAGATGGTTCCAAAGAACATTAGTTTATATGCATTCTCTGTTTTCTTAATTAGGGCATAATGAAATTTTGTTTAGCTATGAAGTTTAACTTTCATTTAATCATGGGAGTTCCTATAAGGCAACTTGTCTTTGTGAGAGTCACTGTTTTGAAAGTTTGAGAATAGAAAAATTAAACTCTCTCCAATTAAACTTTTCCATCTCTTAAGAGTAAATATGAACAAACTTAGATAAAAAGCATCTGTCGTCCATAGTTACAAGTACTGCTGCTTTCACACGCTCCAAATCCACATATAAAGTATATTTCTTAGAATGTGATAAGAATCTAGTTTAAAAAAATTTTACCTTGAAAATGTTAATACTTTACTGCTGAAACAATACAATAAAAATTCAAAATTATCCCAGTAGACCTATGACTTGTAAAAGCCTTTAAGTCTGTTCTACAGCTATCTATGCCTATCCCTGTAGTATTATAAAAGATGAAATTCAAGATGTTTCTTTCCATAGTGTGACAAAATGTATTTGAATTCTTAAGACATGTTCATTTCACAATAATATATGGTGAGTAATTTAAAGTTGCTTGCTGCAGTCACCAAAGCCCTTGGCATTTTGATTGTCTAGATAATACCAGTTGAATTTAGAGTCTATATTTCTGCATTTTCCTTGAGGTGTTACAATTACTATTCTGGTAGTAAATTTTTTTTAGTGAACTGGCATGTTGCCATTTTAAGACTTGCTGAACTGACAATGTAGAATTGGCAGATTCACTTTTACACCAGCGTTTCTTTAGTGACCAAACACAGTTTAATTTTCTAACTTGTTCATTGAGCTTTTGGGGAACAAAATGATGATTTGGATTTACTGGTAGTATGGTATTTACAACCTGAAAACTTTACCACAACTTAACAATAACATTCTTCAAACAGTTTAAATGGAGGACTGAATAGTCATAACACCCTATTTTTGCATGTATGAAAGTTGTTACACTCTAGAGAGTCTGAACCCTGATATGGTGCTTAAGAATACAAAGAAAAAGCTGAGAAAAGTAAGAGAAAATATTGATTAAAATACTAAGTATGCAGCTCCAATCTTTCTATGATAGTTTTGTACTTGCTGTAAAAGTCCTGCAAGATAAAATAAATATGTGCTCAGTCTGTTAGTGCTTCTAGATCATTCATTTAATCAAGAATACAAATTGGTTGAGAGAAATACTTTGGATGCTGCACAGTATTCTGAAGTAAACCAGAATACTTACAGTTGTCTCTGACTCAGGATTGTGCTTTGCAATTGTTTCTTTACATTAATCAATACTATTCTGAATATGAATGTTAGTCACAGTATCTCTTTTATATATCTAAAATATACCACATGATTTCTACCCGATTTTATGACTGCTACAACCCCATAAACTGTGGCCAGTGACTCTGCATGAAATGGTATCATTAAATGTGCCCAGTGCATGAAAGATCATTAGCTGCAAAAATGTACCACCAGATGGTCTAAAAGCAGGCATGCTTACTAACAATTTTTGAATCTAAATTAACCACATCATTATATGTATTCTTAAAGGTCATGAATTACTATCTGAGTTACAACAGCGTCGATTCAACGGTTCAGATGGAGGGGTATCCTGGTCGCCAATGGATGATGAACTACTTGCTCAGCCACAGGTCATGAAGCTACTAGACTCGCTCAGAGAGCAATATACCCGCTACCAGGAAGTTTGCAGACAACGTAGCAAGCGCACACAGCTCGAGGAGATTCAGCAGAAGGTAATGCAGGTAAGCGTGGAGTTGTTCTGCGGTACTGCAAGGCGGAGGCTTGAGGTCCAAGTTCCAGTCTGTTTCCTGCAAAACTGTAAGAATCGGAGGTGAGCACTTCATGCCTGCTTTCACTCTTCAAACTGCAGCACGCTTGTTTCACTCGATGCTTTACATTGTGGCTACCACAGTGACTGTTCTGGTATGTGGAGGTGATTAGAAATGTGCTCTTTTGCCATCACTGTAGAACCTTCACATTGTCCCTTTGTTGTGAACTGTGGCAGTGTACTGCTGCATTGTTGGAGGGACAAGTGTCTGACCTGTTAGCAAAGAGAGGAACATTGACAAATGAGACACTTTTGACTGTAATTTTGCTTGAGAGTTGCAAACCTTCCTCTGCTCATGTTGGTTTAAGTTCCTGTTACTGAAGGTAAGCCAATATTTACTCCTTTGCTTATCTAATGTTTGGTATTTTAGCTAAGTTAAAGTGATTAAACTCTGTATTTCAAGGATACCGTGACAAGAATGTATACAACCTTCGTAATCAAATCATGTGTTAAAGGTCATAAGGAATTGGTTTGGTCCTTTGGAAACAGGCATGTAATCAGCACTTGCAACACTTTCTCAGAAGAGTCTCAGTAGAGAAAATCAAGGAAATAGAATTAATTTATTCCTCTAGTGTTTATTACTTGGAATTAGATTTGTATGTTTTTTAGAGTCTGTATAGTTTGAATATGCAGAAGATGGAATGGATAGTGCTTTTAACCTTTCAGCATTAACATTTCTAGTGCATGAGGAGTGCAAATCAAGTACTTGCACTTCACAGCATTCCAGGTATGGGTAAAAGTAAAAACTAATCAATCTTGTTATTTCTAGCAGTGAAAATATAAATCTACTAAGGAAATAATTTTCACTTCCATAGTAATTCAGATTATAATTAAAAAAATTAAAAAGCAAATGTAATCTTTTTATGTATTGAGCTGAAAATAATAAAAATATGCAAGAGATTAAAATAGTACTATGTAGAACATATTAGCATGGCTGTGGGTATAATCATAGAATCATATCATAGAATCATATAGACTGTTTTGGGTTGGAAGGGACCCCCAGAGCCCATCTAGTCCAACCCCCCTGCAGTCACCAGGGTCACCATTACCCAGATCAGGTTGCTCAGAGCCCCGTCCAACCTGGGCTTGAATGTTTCCAGGTAAGTGTTTTTCTTCCCTGTGTTAAAGTTATAGTGGTTGAATAAGATGTGCTGATTGAAATGAAATTTATAACGTACTTTGCCAAACTGGCATTGTTAATACATTTAAATAGACTTGTTTACTGGGACATCAGCCTCATTTTACAATCCTTGTCTTGGAAATAGTTATTCCTTTGCTCTGTTTATACTACGAATGCTACATAGTAAGTGAACTGAGTCTCAGTACACAGGAAAAATGTGTTTTGCTGTTTTACCAAGCTAATTCGTTTTTATAAAGTGCATTTAAGTGCTCTCTAAATGACATACAAATGTATAGGAAAAACTTACTAAATCTGGGAATTGATTTAGATTCCTTTTGGTTTATGGGAGAAAATTAAGCTAAAAGAGTAAAGGAAAGATAATGATGGACTGGAAGAAACTATTAGAGTCAAAGTGTCATGGAATTTATTTTGCCAAAACAAACAGAAGTTGCAGTGTAACATGCTTGCAGTGTTTTCAGTTGGAATAGGTGTGTACATAAAAAAAAAATTCCCTTGTGTTGCTGTGTGTTTTGTATTAGTGTTTTGATTTCCTGTTAGCTTTTATTACAATTACATTCCTATTTCATTCTTTCCATAGATTCTTATATTGCTAACCACTCCTGACTTGCGTTCCCGTTTCATTTTCACTGTTTGCTGATTCTGCTTACTGTGAACTGCTTAGTTCTTACTCCTATCCCAAAGCCTTCTTTATCCATAATGTCCCTTGCGACTTCAGTATCCTACTGTCTTTTTAACTACCAATTTCTTCTGTTCCATAGTTTTGTTTCCCTTTCCTTTGTCCTTCATTCTGCTTTGTAAAGAGGGCAATGATTTGCAGACATTTTCTGATAAGCAGTTCTACTAAAGAGACTGCTGATGAGCAACTCTCTGCTATGATAAATTCTAGCTTTGTCCCTCCTTAGGCGGAGGTGTTAATTACTGTTTTTGTAATCTTAATTGGCAAAAATTAATGTCAGGCCTTGTAGTAGTCTAGTCATTAGCCATTTAAAAATATATTTTATGAAAATAACATCACATCTTTCTGCAGGTCCCCTAGTGACTCTTCTCAGTTCAAGCGCCTGTTACACAAGAAGGCAGCTGGAAACCTGTAATGGGGAGGTGGCCCTGGTCAGAGAGGGAGGGCACTGCTCAGCAGTAGTCTTGCACACTGTTTCAGACTTGCACAAGAACTGTCCTTCCCGTATGTGAGTTTTCCAGGCCACGCTGAGGTTACAGGGGGACATCTGGGTGCTTTCCCTTCTAGGTCTGTCCTGCATTTAACCAGCAACAGCTGTGCAGAGGTGCTGAGCACAACGGGAAGTTTCTCTTCAAACAAAAAGAACTTAGAACTGTAGAGTCTTAATTTACCGTAGGAACTATGAAAGTAAGGGAGATGCCAGGATGCTTTTGGAGCAAAGAATATAAGCTCTGCAACAGTGTTTCTTGGGGGAGAGGGTGAAAAGGGGGTTAGGAAGATACAGTCATGATGACTAAGGGGGGGTGAATTGAGTAACCTACTGTAATGGTGATGGTCATTCTTGATTACTGTTGCAGTGTAGCCTAGCAGCACTGGGAAAATGGTCCAATTAGTCCCTTTATCATTTGTCGTCGTGGTTATGGTGTTACATTGTGTATTGTATTGCATTTCCTGAAAAACTGTGTGAAGCTGTTCTGTCGTCTTTGTTTAAACAAAAGTCACATTAAAGAGAGGAAGCTGGCTTTCTATGCTTTTTCATTAAGGTTCAGAATGTGGGGTTATTCCTACATTTCCTTACTTCAGGACTCTAGTAGTAAGTGACTTTTGCACTAGGTTTCATCATGGCTATCTTTGTTCTCTAGATATTTAAAAATTTATCATAAAATTTTGCCATAGCTAGCATCTCATAATTCAAATGTGTATAAAGGAAAGAAAATTTGAGACACTCTGCAGAGTGTCTCAAATTTTCTAATGAAATAGTTTCAAAATAATAATAATAAATCCAGTATTGTAGTCCAAAATTATATTGCCGTGACCCTGCGAAGATTTCTGCAGATCCCACGTGATGTGGCCATTCAAACTCTGTAAGAGGCTTTTATTTGAATACAGCAAGTTGAAAGACATAAGTAAAATATTATGTAAATTTAATTTTGGAGTAAGTACATATTCTGTAATTGAGTGTTAATGTATCCTACGAAATAAGGAGAAAACTCTCAGGTGTGAGGTTGAATACAGCTCTGCATTCACTTAGGCAAAAAAAAAAAAAAATCTTGTTTGAACACAAGAGGTCCGTTATCAAGAAAACTGTGTTTAAAGCTCTTATTGACAAAGCTATGAAGTGACAAGTATGTATGGGACAATTCCTTTGCTAGCTGCCACCTGCTTTCTTGAAGCTGACGTGCTAAGGTTAATGAAAAGTAGTTTCTATTTAAATCTTTTGAAGATGTGCATAGGTTCAACAACAAGAATTCTACAGAATTTTTTTTTCATAAATGTATACTTACTTTGAAATATTTCTCCTTTTGCTAGGTCTCATGTAATTGATTTGCTATTTTATTTTTGTCATCTTTATCTTATTGACAGGTAGTCAATTGGCTTGAAGGACCTGGATCAGAACAGCTAAGAACCCAGTGGGGAATAGGTGATTCAATTAGAGCTTCACAAGCTTTGCAACAGAAACATGAAGAGATTGAAAGTCAGCACAGTGTGAGATTTCCCATACCCATTTCTAGTAGCAAAATAATCCTAAGTACATGCAGTTATCTGCGATGTATTTTTTTATGAGTATCTAGGAGTTTTGCATAGTGCATGAGTTTACAGAGGAAAGTACCTGAGCAGTTTAAGAACTTAATATGGTTATTACATATACATGTTATTTATTTTGTTTTCCAGTGTAGAAAAATACTGATTGCTATCTATGATTCTTTTGTGGTTTTATTACGTTGCAGCATTTCTTAAATTTTCATGTTGAGTAGGAGGAGTAAATTTCTTTTTTCCTCCCTGCCAAAATGGCTGAGAAGTCCTGTACTTCTCAGGTGAATAAATTAATATTTTTGGTTTTATTAAACTACATTTACCAGTAGCTGAAACTGGCTTAACAGTTTCATTGATCAAGACTTACGATACAGTTTATGTTCATAACAAAATCTTGAAGAGACTGTTTTGTAACTGTACTGCCTTGATGCTTTTGTTTATAGTTTTGCAGAAGTGTGTGTTGTACGTGTCTGTTTGGTCAAGTGAATCCCATCTCCTCTTTCTAGTTGCTTTAAGCTCTTCAAGTAATGTTTTACTCTGAACACCAATCTCTTTTGAAGTGTACTTTTGTTTCTAGTTTTGCAGAATTGTGTGTTGTACGTGTCTGTGTTTGGTCAAGTGAATCCCATCTCCTCTTTCTAGTTGCTTTAAGCTCTTCAAGTAATGTTTTACTCTGAACACCAATCTCTTTTGAAGTGTAAAACATCTTACAGTTAGATCCCTAATTTGAAAGAAAAAAAAAAATTCCTTGTCTACTTCATTGACAAAAATTATTTTGAATATCCTTCAGTCATATTAGCACTTCAAACTGAAAAGAGAAAGCAAGATTGAATGTACTTTGTTCTCGCTTGGATATCTATAACAGAGAACTAACTATGCTGTAGCTGGGGCTAAATACAGTCCTCTTGAAATCATTGAAATCCCACAGAAGTTTGTGGGCTGGCCTACAGCTTGCTCACCACTAAAGCACTGACAAGACGGAACACTGCTTGGTTCTCAGGTGCTGGCAGCAGTTTGTAGACATAACAGAAAAATTATGTCTAATTTTTATACCAAAAGAAGCCTTCCTTGAATTTAGATGCCTCCTTATAAATTGTCAACAGCACTGGAAAAATGTGCTTTGCCTTTCTCTTTGATTTTTTTTTTTTTTTAAACATCTTGTTATAGTTGAGTGTGCTCTTCCACTTTTATTATTTTCCTTTCTCTTTTTTCTCTCCTAACAATTAAGTTGACAGCTTGTATGGTTGCTTGCTTTCATCATTTCCTATTTATTGTTGATTATACTACTTGTATTTTGAAGATGCTTGCAAACATGTTTGGTTTTAAAGAAACTATTTTACTAAAATTTACTATGAACTGAAAAAATAATTTTCTTATGGTGTTTTTTTGTTTCGGTTTGTTTCTTGGCTTTGGGGGTGGGAGTGTTTGATTTTGGAGCTTTTTTGGTTTGGTTGATCTTTTTCGGTTTTCATTTTCTGACTGTCTTATTCATGAGCAATATATTAGAGTTGTCATTTTTGACCAAATGTTGGGCTTTTCTCCATGGTTTTGAGCTGTCACATTCAGCTGTGCCTAACTTTCCCCCATAGAAAGGATCAGAAACACTTTTTATATCTGGTTTGCCAATATCTTAATTTCACTGATAGCTTGACCAAAATCAATAACTCTGTTTAATTTAATGCTAAAACTAAAAACTAAAAATTATTAATATAGATTTTTTGACTTCTCATTATAGTTGACTTGTCACACTCAATAAGGTAGATTTGTGTGTTCAATGTCTAAAGGTTAACAAGAGTTATGTTGTGTAAACTGAGTTTATTTAACCTATATATTTATAGTATATGTGTGACAATGAAATATTTTTCCATATTATGTCATCTTAGTTGCCCCTTTTGGGGTAGATAAGAGATTTATTCTGCTCTTAAATTTTTGGGTGATTGCTAATTTAACTTTTTCATTACTTTTTTTTTCCTTCCTTGCATCTTTTCATACTCTGTTTCTTCCTGTGAGCAGATGGTAGAGGCAGCTTTGGGTAAAAAGAAGAAAATTTTGGAATATGAATATTTATAATCTATATTTTGCATGCTTTGTAAATAAATGATGCAAAAGATGAAGGCATCATTTAAAAAAAAACGGGGGG
>KL258309.1:45787-65320 GCA_000699545.1 Podiceps cristatus
GGGGGGGGGGGGGGGGGGGCAAACATCCCAGTAGGAGAGTGACAAGAACACTAATTAAATCAGATATTTTACACCAATAGATGGTGCTATGCCATAGCATTAGAAATGCATAAGGGCATTTGAAGGTCACTTTACTGTAGGCCAAAATAAAAGCTGTTGAGGAAACATGTTTTGCTTTATAGGCATCTCAATCATGCAAGATGTGAATGTGATCTCAATGTATCAAGTTGGTTTTAAATCTCTCAGAATTGTTAAATATTTGAACTGTTTTCTTTTGCAAATACACCACCACGACAACATAACTAACTCTTGTGTATATATTCAGTAATCAAAGCGTTTGAAAAACAAATTTACATATTTTGAATTGAGTAATAAAAGCTTTCCTTAAATAAGAAACAGGGATCACTTTGAAGTTTCTGTACATGGATACTGGTTTATTCAGATATAGAGGTTATTTCCACTTTGTCAACAGTAGAATAATTTTATAAATGTTTTATGAATATTATTGCGGTTTTCAATCATGTCACTGAAAGTAACACCTAGATAGTCTTACGAACAGCTTTTTGTAATGGTTTGCTACTTGGCAAAATGTCTTTTGTTTCAGTAGAGCACTACAGTTGTGTAAGCATTAGAAATTTGTTTAAAAAGGGTGGAATTCCTCTGTTGGGTCAGTAAAATAGTTTGGGAGCTTGTGCTGGGAACTAGTAGCCATGCCTTGTAATCTTCCCATCTTTCTGCACCATTTTTTTCTGTACGGTAGTACATACATCAAAATGTACTAAGCACTTTTTGAGTTGATTTGAAATTAGGCATGCTTTTTCCTCCTGTGTGAGATTTCGTTGTTATAGTGTAAACTGTAACATTCCTTTTTTAATCTGATTATTTATTAGTCTGCGGTTAGATGTATGTCATTTTAAGATAAATAGAATTATATTTGGCATTATTTTAATGCTTAATTTTCTTGTGGTTATAGGAGTGGTTTGCTGTTTATGTTGAGCTTAATCAGCAGATAGCGGCTCTGCTAAATGCCGGGGATGAGGAGGACCTTGTGGAATTGAAAGCATTGCAGCAACAGCTGAGTGATGTGTGTTACCGGCAAGCCAGTCAGCTGGAATTCAGGCAGAATCTATTACAAGCAGCACTTGAATTCCACAGTGTGGCTCAGGATGTAAGTTTTTCTTTTTAACTTGTCACAGGTTCACCTGCCAATATATTACTGCCTTTGTATTATAGATGTTGAATACATTGCAAAAAATTTAGTGGGATGGGGAGAAATATAATGTCACTTGGAAAATGCTGTAAGTCTTCATTTACTACAATTGAAGCACTGAGAAGGTGGATTTCCCCCTTTTTTGGAGGGAAGAGTTTTGTAATGTGTCTTACATATCAATACCCTTAGAAATAAAATGGTTACTAGTTAAAAAATTGCTTTTCCCCCCTCTTGCATTCTGTGTTTCTGTGGGGTTTTTATTGTTGTCGTTTTGTTTTGGCTTTTTGTTTGTGTTTGCTTTTTTTAATTAGAGGCATATGTGTAAATTGAACTGCAATTTGGTGTACTTTTTCATAGTTTCTTTTTTAAATTGGCATTTATTCCTTGCCTATGCTTATCATTAAAAAAAAAAAAAAAGTAAATAAGATCTTGGCTTCTTCCTCTCCCTCCCCCAATCTAGAGATGTATGCTCTTGGAATTCTATAAGCAGATGAGTTGTTTATCTTTCATCTTGACTGTCATTTCCTATAGATGCAAAGAGAAACTTCTGTAATGACAGGTTTCCAAACATTTTTGAAGAACATTGCGGATGTAACCATCTGAAGCTCAAACTTCTTTTTAAATATCATCATTTATGTTGTTTTTTATTTTAGTTGTCTCAGCAATTGGATGGCTTACTAGGAATGTTATGTGTAGATGTAGCACCAGCAGATGGAGCATCAATTCAACAAACTTTAAAACTATTGGAAGAGAAATTGAAAAGTGTTGGTAAGCAAAATATTTCTGCATTTGAGATACACACATTTGAATGAATGCACTGCAGGAAAAAAACCCAGTTATTTCACCACCTCCTTTAAAAAAATATCTATCTCTTCTGATTCCTAGCTAAATAATGCTCCACCTAACTACCCTAGACTTGCTTATGCTGTCTTCTGCATAGTAGCTCCATCTGCGAAAATGATCTGGAGATGTTGTGGGTTGGTTTGTGGTGTTTTCTCGTGTCCGTCTGTGTCCCCCCCTTGCACCCTTTTTTTTTTTTTAATGTTTTACATGTTATACATATTTATTACATGCCATTGTCATGCATTTCATCTGTAAAGAAACTTTTCCCCCCTTGGTAATCATCCTTAGTATCTTGGGCATATAGTGCTTAGACCATCTTTTTGTCTCCATCCTGACTGATGATTAAGATGTTATCCACTCGGTTTTAGAATGCTTGTAATGAGTACTTTGCAGTAGCTTTGTATGTGTATGTTAATAAATGGCACATTTAAGGTCCTGACACTGTCAGGCATATAGAATAGAATATTTCAGCTGGAAGGGACCTACAATGATGATGTAGTCCTATATGTTGTAGGAGAAAGGGCTTTGAAGCAAAATCATAATGGTAGAAGTAGTTATGATTGAAATAACAGTTTACATGAACTTGATATTCCTTTAGGAAGACAGATAGTAGAGCTGCCAAGTAGTAGATATAACAGCAGATTCTAAGAGTTTGCATATTTCATTAACCGTATCAGGTGTATAATAAAGTGATAATTATTTTGGGTATTGTGCCAAAAAGGCCAGTGTTATCCTGGGGTGCGTCAAGAAAAGTGTGGCCAGCAGGTCAAGGGATGTTCTCCTCCCTCTCTACTCTGCCCTGGTGAGGCCCCATCTGGAGTCCTGTATCCAGTTCTGGGCTCCCCGGTTCAAGAGAGACAGGGAGCTACTGGGGAGAGTCTGGTGGAGGGCTACTAAGGTGATGAGGGGACTGGGACATCTCTGTCATGAGGACAAGCTGAGAGACCTGGGACTGAGAGGGGACGACAGGCCAAGGGGCAACTGGCACAAGCTGGAACACTGGAACTTCCATCTGAATATGAGGAAAGATGTCTTTACTGTGAGGGTGGCAGAGCCCTGGCACAGGCTGCCCAGAGGCTGGGGCATCTTCTTCTCTGGAGATACTCAGAACCCGCCTGGACACGGTCCTGTGCAACCTGCTCTGGATGACCCTGCTCTGGCAGGGGGTTGGACTAGGGGATCTGCAGAGGTCCCTGCCAACCCCTACCCTTCTGTGATGCTATGGACTGTGTAGACAAAAGACATTAATTAGCTATTTATATTCTGAAAAGTTAATACTCACTGTCAGCTTTCATTCCTTTTCTTGTTATTTGCAAGGTCATAAAATAGCAAGAGTCTTAGATCTTTGTTAATATAGAGAAATGCTCACTCAAACATAAATGTTGGAAAGGGCAGTGAAAGACAGATAGTAATGTCCTTTTCACTTTCCAGCCTTCCATCTCAGATTTTGTTGCATTTCATGTCCCTTCTTGGGGTGTGGGGGGGAAATCTATAAGGGTGACCACTGAATTTTTTTTTATTCTTCATTTTTTCTTTTAGACTTAGGTTTGCAAGGCTTGCGTGAGAAAGGTCAAAGTCTTCTTGATCAGATATCTAATCAGGCATCCTGGGCTTATGGAAAAGATGTGACCATTGAAAACAAAGAAAATGTGGACCATATCCAAGGAGTGATGGAAGATATGCAGCTTAGAAAACAAAGGTAGTAACAGTTCTAGTCATTAAGATTTTTCTGTGCTCATAGGTCACTGTATTTTTAATGTATTTTTTTAATTGGTATTATTTATTTTTTAAAAAGAGACCATTTTGCTTTATGTTTGGTTATGGGATACAGTACAACTGTAATTGGTATTTTTGGTATATTTAAATAAGACAGAAGCTTCCCTGCCTAATCTGTTGTAGCATATTCCTAAATTCAAGCACCTTTTCTATTTTGGTACTGGATGGAGTATTCAAGTGCTTTCCTGTACTTGTAAATACCCAAGAATTATACATTTCTTTTATATGGAGTTACGGAATGGATGCAAGAGGCATCTTTTATGTGCTAGCAGTTTGAGATGGAAGGTATAATAAGACTACAGTAGTGATGTTGGCTCAAAAATCATGTATTAATTATGTACAGACTTGTTTATTCCGCTCTTTCGCAACCTGTGTCCTTTGAGCATGGCATTTTCACTCCTGAAGAGAGGAAGTGAGATGGTGTCCAGGGGACAAGGTACAAAATTAGGGGCACAGAGTTCAGTTTTTAAGGTGTATTTTTTGAGAGTTTTAGAAAAAGATAGTGAGGAATGAAGTGTAGTGAGGAAAAATGCTACTGTGTTGAATTTGCAGGAAGGATGTATTTTGCCATCCTCTTCCTCCAAGCCTTTTATTGATTATCTTTTCTTAAAGATGTAGTAGTACTGGATTGGCTGTAGTACTGCCTTTTATTCTACTCAGCAGTGTGAAGGAATCAGATGATGTAGCTCATTATTACTACTGGAACTCCTGAGACAATAAAGTACTCTCCATAGACAGTGCCTGAACTTTGAGGGCAATGGCTGAACAAAAAGGTGCCTCTAGGGAACCACAAAGCCTAGTAAACATCAAGTTGCTCATTTTAGGAATTTATTCTACCACTCACAAATTGTTTTCTTCAGGAGCTTAATGTAAGAAACTGGGTGTTTTGGTAACACTTAGAGGAGGTATTGCTTTAAGTATGTCCTGTGAATGCTATTTACTTGAGCAGCACTTGTGTTTAGAGGGCCAACTGCAAAGAGCTATAGAGGACCACATATGCAATAAAATGGCAGTTGGAATTCAGTACTGAGAAAACAAATGCACATGGGAGAAGCAAAAACTTTGGTATACATAGCAATAGACTCTGAACTAGCTGTTAACTCAAATATAAATGCTGGAAAACTTGCTTTAATGTTCAGTCATTCTGTGAGAAGCAAGTAGAATGCTAAGGATTATTACTTATTATAAAGATTATTATTAGGGAAGAAATAGAAAAACTAGAAGGGAAATATTCTGTCACTGTATTGATTTGTAGTCCATTTGTGTGATAAGTGTTACGCAATTCTGGTCCCTGTTCTCAGAAGGGATATAGAATTGTGGGAAGTTAATTAGAGGATCAAAAAGTCAATAAAATGTTCAAAGGTATGAAGCAATTTCCAGATGATAAATGATTAAACAAGGTTCTTCAGCCTGGATGAGACACACAAAAAGTACATTAAGGACTACTCTCTCAGTAGCATTTAATAGTTATATTTGTGATACTTCCTTTTTTTCCTTTTCAAATTCTATTGAATATTTCTCATTATTTATATACGCATTTAATATGACATTTATTTCTAGGGGCCTTTTCCTGCTTTAGTTACAGTTTTTGAACAGATAAACTGTTTTCCAGCATTATTAGAGCAGCAAATTTTCTTCTGTAAGCATCCCAGCACTCCAGGACATGTAACAAAATGCAGCATGCTAGCGAGCTGTTCTTTGGAAGTGCTTATGTTTGCAACCAGTTTGAAAAAACAGATCCCTGCATACTGTCATTTCCATTCATTTACACTGCTAACTATTGTTGACATTAGTAATTCCATTTGCACCGGGCAGGAGTCTGAATCTTGCTGTCTGCTTAGTAGGCTCTGAAATGGAAGTAGAAAGATCATTCTGCTAAATGTATTAGCTTAGCTCTCACTGTGGAAAGAAAAGAACTTTAAAACCTTTTTTTTAAAAAAAAAACAAACAAAAAAAACCAAAAAAAAAAACCAAACAACTTCTAACAAGAGAAAGAGTTGCAAAATATGCTTAATTTGGACCAAGAGAATTAGAATTAGTTTTTATCTGAATTAGATTTTGAACTGCTTCCTGACAAGTTATAGCAAAGGTTGTCATCGTATAAGGGATCAATTATTACACTTTTCAGTTAGCTAAAAGGAAAAATGGAAAGATCTATTAACATCTTATAACCAGTCCTCATTTTATTCTCCAAGGAAACTTTGTCACCACCTCACAGTACAATTCAGAATTATGCCATGTTTAAGGCAGCTTTCACCTAGACTTCAATAGGATAAAGTCTGTTTTACCCATGTAAGCCTCTGCGTGGCAAATCTTACCAGTGCAACAAGGTAACGAAGTTGCAATGCTGCTGGAAGGCCTTGTAACTACTGCTGGTATTACTATCTATAGCTTAGTGATATCAGGAGTCTTGAGGATTGTGATTTTGGTGGGTTGTAGCGCTCAGTTCTGTTTATTGCATGTTTCTTACTGTTATGCAAGGCATTACATATTTTGGCAAAGCTAAGCAGCACAAAAATGCTTTAATCACCTTTTCATGAACACTTGCCTCTTAATGTTGCTCACTGAAAACATCATTGTCAAACTCAGTGTATTGTGTCTGCTATACATATCAGTGAGTCTGTCTGTGCTACTGTTCAAGGTGCGAAGATATGGTGGATGTGCGGCGACTGAAGATGCTTCAGATGGTACAGTTATTTAAATGCGAAGAGGATGCTGCTCAGGTATGGAAATGCCTACAGAATTTCATCATTCTGGTCTTTGTAGTCCACTGGTTAAATTTATGGGTGTTGTTAGTTGTACAGAATTATTTTTGCCTCTTTTCAAATGTAGATTTTAGTGAATTTGTACACCGAAAAGAAAGGATATGACTGAAAATACTGTATTTGATGATTGCATGCGTGATCTATCAAGTTTGTGGTATCTCTTAACTTTTTTCTGTATCAAAAGTATACGCTAGTATTGAAGTTACTTCATCCTTCCGAATTAATTTCTTTTTAATTTACTCCTTTTTATTCTTTTAACTTCTGTTTTTAAGGCAGTAGAATGGTTAAGTGAACTGTTGGATGCTCTGCTGAAGACACATATCCAACTGGGAGATGATGCTCAAGAAACAAGAGTTTTACTGGAGAAACATCGAAAATTTGTTGACGTTGCACAGGTGAAATGAATCATTTTTTTTAGCAATATGGATTTTGTATGGTTTCAGAAGATCTCCTAAATAGAATTGATACCTCTCCGGACAATCGTGGAACAGCTGTTATTAGTCTTAATGGTTCGCCTCAATGTTTGAATGAAGAAATTGCTAGAATGAGCCTAATGAACGTAATGAGATTTTAAAGTTCTATCAACAATAGCAATGCTGCAGTTTATTACCTTAGTTTGTCTGCTTCACATAGGCAATGCAAACCACAAAATGTAAGGCTCAACTTGACTTTCTTAGAAAGCATATACTTTAAACAGTCTTTATAATGATTTTTGATGGACTGCAATAAAATGCTGAAATATGGATGAGCCATTTGATTTCAGTCCATTTTGTGCTGTACTTCATGAAACAGAGCCCATTATTTTCAAGATAGAGTTGACTGTTGGCATGTGATGGCCCTGCTCATACAAGGAGTTTGGGCATTAGCGGGGTTAGTGGTTGAGCAGAACTGACAGCTTTAGTTCTTGAGTGTAGCAGCCAGCTACTGAATCCTGCTGCACAAGAGTGTTGTTGTTCACTGAAGCCATAGGACATGTTTGCACACTTGTTTGTGAATCTTGAATATGCAAACAGATGCTGGGTACATGTGAAAGAATGTCACCTAAGAATAGAAAGTGTGCAGATTGGACCTTTTCCAGGTGCCTTTTTGGATGTATACTGGTTTTAGGCACATCTAATTCGGGCTTGCCAATTACCAGATGCAATGTTTTTGAATTGCATCTGTTACCCTGGAACTGATTTTCTCTTTTGATGAATTAGAACTGACGATGATAGGAGGGTAGCTTGCTGCTGCAATGATGTGCCACAGTGCACCTGGATGCTGGGTGACCATAAACACAGTGACAGTGAAGTCAGTGAGATAGTGACCTTGGCAGTAGATTTCAGGTATCCCATGTAAGATCCAAGCAACTATTTGAAATTTTCAGGAAGCTCTGTTGTTTTGCCAGTGTGAACGCTAGACAACAGGGGATTTTCGTTGTGTGGGGGGTTTTTTTGTGGTTTTGTTTGTTTGTGGGGTTTTTTTGTGGGTGGCTTTATTTTTGTTTTTCTCCAAAGAGCAAAAGCACCGTTAGGTTATTACAAATTCATACTTCGGCAGAATTTTCTAGTAGACGGGGATTTTTGTTGTGTGTGGGGCTTTTTTGTGGTTTTGTTTGTTTGTGGGGGTTTTTTGTGGGTGGCTTTGTTTTTGTTTTTCTCCAAAGAGCAAAAGCACTGTTAGGTTATTACGAATTCATACTTCGGCAGAATTTTCTAGTAGACCAGATTAGTTCAGTATACTTTGTGGACCTAAATTGAGGAGCTTTCATAAACTTGTCTGCTTGTTGTGTGTGGGGCTTTTTTGTGGTTTTGTTTGTTTGTGGGGGTTTTTTGTGGGTGGCTTTGTTTTTGTTTTTCTCCAAAGAGCAAAAGCACTGTTAGGTTATTACGAATTCATACTTCGGCAGAATTTTCTAGTAGACCAGATTAGTTCAGTATACTTTGTGGACCTAAATTGAGGAGCTTTCATAAACTTGTCTGCTGTTGTTTTAAGATGTTAATTAGCTCCTAAGTTAAATGCAGAGTTTTTATGTGTACTTTCTTTCCCATCCCCTCCAACTTTTAGAGTACTTATGATTATGGGAGACAGTTATTGCAGGCAACTGTTGTCCTGTGCCAGTCCCTGAGATGCACTTCAAGGTCCTCAGGGGACACACTTCCAAGACTGAACAGAGTGTGGAAACAGTTTACAATAACTTCTGAAGAAAGAGTACACCGGTTGGAAACAGCTGTTGCATTTCATTCAAGTGCTGAAAAGGTGAGTGGTGTGTTTTTATGAAGAAAAATTTCTTATCAGAATTTAAGCAAACAAAATGTAAGAAAAATGTAGCGAGTGTGTGGGTTTTTTCCCTTTCTAAATATTAAAAAAGGCAGAAGAATTTAAGCATATTTTTTAATTGTTAATTTTATTACTTAATGCAATTATTGCTTGCATACCTATATTGGTATAGGGTCTCCTTAACAAAAAGGAGAACAGCAGCCTTGAAATTCAGGTGCATTGAGTTGGGACCGAAGTGGTACATTTTAGAAAAGCAATTTAAAGTATGTATCTCTAATACAACAAAATTGCATATAACTGCATATGGAAGAAAGACAGTTAATTCCTTCTGTCATTGAAGGAGAGCATGGATGCAAAGTTGATTTGTATGCTCCTTGCTTTTCTTAATATCTTGTGTTAATGGAAGATAGATTGAATTTGTAGGCATTGGGAGTTGATAGAGGTTCACAAAAGCAGAAATGTATCATCTATTCTGCCACAGATGGCTGAAAAAAAGTTTTACCTGATACCAAATTAAATTCAGTGGTTCATAAACTCCTAAAAGAGTTGATTGTCTCAATCCATATTATGAACATGACTTCATTATTGCAGTAGTTAATTGCTATGTCTTTAGGCCATCATAAATCTTAAAAAAGTAAATGGATGGCTGAAAAATGAATGTTCAAAACAATAATTCTTCTAGCACTATTGTGACATATTAATGAAACTGTGAGGAAAATATGCTGTTAATATCCATGCTGCTTTGGAAAAAAAATAAGTGGAAGAGGGAGAAGTGGAAGAAAACTCAGAACTAAGTACTAGTATTGGGTCCCACTCCTGTCTGGAAACGCTTGTGTTCAGACTCTTAATCCTACCCATTCTGTGCTAGATGTGGATTTTAGTTTTGAAACAACTTGTAAGAGGTCCTTTGTTATTCATGCTTCTTCCCTTTTAGATGACTGTCTTTTGTTTTTAATGGTGCAGGTTTCTATTTTTATGCATTTTGTATTTGTTGGTGGAATATTGTCTAGCAAGACTATTTTGTTTTGTTCCCTCTTAGAAGTAATGTAAAATGTTCTAGTATAGAACAGTGATAGCTCTGAACTATCTTCTCGATGTAGCTTAATCAATATTTCCCTTTCTTGAATTATTTGAATGTTTCAGTTGATCTCTCATAGATGTAACAGTGAAGATGCTGAAAGAGTATTCACTATGCCAGTTAACGGCACTTAAACTATGCTATCCCTTTTGTACCTTATTCTGCATTTCTTGTGTGGGGTTTTTTTAACAGATTTTACAAGAATGTCCAGAGCAGCCTGAGGCTTTTAATGAAATGGAGCAATTTGATGAAATTGAAGCAGTTGGGAAATCGCTGCTGGACAGACTAACAGTGCCTGTAGTTTATCCTGATGGGTATGCAAAAATGTTTTTCTAATGCCTTCTGAATATGTTTTTGAAAAGTTCCATAATATTTTTGTATGCAGAAGAATCTTGAATGCTTATTGCTGAAGTTAAAAAGGCAGTGCACTAACACTCATTAAAAATTCTTTCCCATCTTTTCACAGAAAGCAGGCAGGTCCAGTTTCAAGTGTTCCAAAGAGAACATGCCCACTTTTTCAAAGTAGTGACTTTTTCACACTCTAGTAATTACTAGATTTATGCAGTCTTCACACCAACAAAGTGTGTAAAAGTAACAGAAGAATGAACAGTCCCAATTTCTTCTCCCTGAAAAAAAAAAAAGATACCAGATTAGAATCATTGTATTTTAATTTTTTTTTTTTTTGCAATTCTATCTATCTGAAGTCTTAAGCCAATACACTGAAGATAAATTTGCATTTGATTTACTCAGCAAATAAAATAGTACTTCCCTCGTGAGCTATTCATACTAATTTAAAAGTGGTGGCTGCCTTGAGCTACAAAAGCAGATTGAATTTGGAATCTCAGTCGTAATAAAACTCAGTGTCCATTGTGATACTGTAGTTAATTTCTTTTACCTGCGTATAACCAAGCCTTGGATCTACTCTCTGGGTATGTAGGATCCTGTACTATATGAGATCTGAAATCAATATTTTGAATTAGAGGCTGAAACCTTATTAGATGGTATCAGGCAACTGCATTATGGGTTACCTGAAGTCGATCTGAAAAATACAGTTACAGGAAGCTAGTCAGGAAAATTAATTTCCTGTATTTGAATGAAAATAGTGGAGGATTTTATAGCTGTGAGGGGGAAAAGACAAAACAAAAAACAAACAAAACCCCAAACAAACAAACAAACCCCAAACCCAAGGAGTGTGTTACGTTGTTTGAAATATCTTGGTATAACTTTTGTATGGCAGATTTTAGTGACCCAGTAAAAGTAGCAACTATTACTTATTCTTAAAATGAGTGTAATTTGCAGATAGACTATTAAAGTTAAAACAAACGCTAGAACCTGGGAAAGCTTCCTATGAAAGAAGACGCTTGCCACACTTTATATACATATACACCTGCATTTTTAAGCTGACTGACTGATCGCAAACGTTACTTCTTACCCCTCTGGCATTTCAGTTGGGTTCTGCACGTCCCCCTTCTCGAAAGTGGGATCTTAGCTGTCCTAAATCCCAGGATGACCTGCCCGTTGTCCCTAGGCCTTCTATTTTTGAAACATTTAACAAACAATTTGCAAAGGGTTACCTCATTAATAAAAATAGGTTAAGAAATGTAGGAACACACAAAATACCATAAAATGCTTGGAGGCATCTTCATCAGCCTCTTCACCACTTTGGACTTTTGTCAGTATCTTCTCGGAAGGCCAGGTGACTGTTCCCTGTCCTGCTCACAGCTTCTGCTCTGCATCAGGAAAAGCTGTGATGCCGTGCACAGTTGTGCAGTCTGTTATTGTTGGAGTTCCTTAGTCAAACTAGTCTACTAGCTTTTCTGCCTGTCTGAAGTCCCCTGTCCTACCATCACTTCCAAATTCTTCAGCCTCTGTGCTTTGTAGATTTGATGTCTTCTCTTGTGAAATGTGTATTTGGTTCACATCCTCCTCTTGCTGACAGTTTGGTTAGTGGTTTCCTTAACATTTCAGCTGTTCTTTCATTGTATTTGAATGGGAGAAATCAACTTAGACAGCCATATGTTCTCTTCAGTTTGAGAGATGACATAATTTGACAGCATGTGGCTGACTTCACATACACAGAATCCTTCAATAATGCAGCAATTGTATAGCCTCAGAATTAGTGTATAGACAGACTTCCTTGATTGTCATAGTATCAAAACTGACTTGGGGGTAGCCAGAGAAGGGAGGTAAAAAATATTATTAAGACTTACACTTAGAGAACAGCACTCTGCTGATGAGAGAATCTTTTGGGTATAAAAGGGTCATTTAGTATTTGTAATAATTTCATCAAGATCTGCTGCTGAGTTTCATCGCTTGATCTCCAAAGCCTTTTAAAGGTGGCTTTTACATTTCAAGAGGAAAAAGTGCCTATTTCTTTATCTGCTTTGTGTTTTCTAGTGCCATTCACATGTATATTCATGTACTGTCTTTTCACTAATGACTTTTTGTGGGGTCTTTTTTTTTTAGGTCTGAGCAGTACTTTGGGAGCCCTAGTGATATGGCTTCTGCAGCAGAATACATTAGAGAGAAGATGAAGCTAGTTAGCCTGAAAAAGCAGCAGCTGAGACAACCAGAAGCCACTACCCTGGAGAGCTAATACTGACCCTTGCCTATGAATTCATAATAGGACTTCAGTTTGTAATCCAGCATGTTGTTTGCATATTACAGAACTTGGCATAATATATTAAAATGCATTTCACAGACGTTGTAAGTCTCATACTTTTTTCAAAGTAAATGTTCTCAGCATCTTAACACTGTACATCTATAAAGCCATAATTATTTAACATGCTATGAAACCATAGATTCCAAGTATCTTACGAAAAGGAACTGTAAACTTTGCACTGAGATTTGCTGTAAAGCTTTACCTGACCTGTCGGCTGCTTCTTAGTTAAACAGCTGATGCAAGCTTTGAATGGTGCTAACTGAAAGTGTTAGGAGTTCCGTATTATGAAATTGTAGTTTTTTGCTTCCCCTATGCCCAAGTGATGTAGTAATTTTAGACTGTAGGTAACATTCCTGCAGTGTAGGCAGTGGTGACCCTATAATTTTAATTTGAAATACTTTAAAAAATAAAATCATTTTTATTGTGCCAGTATGCAACCTGCCCATTAAATCTTTGATATATCAAAGTCATTAAACAGATGTTTTCTTATTTGTATTGATAATGTATTAAAAGCTGTTTGTGCTTAATAAAAATCATCTTTTTAAAATCTCATATAAATTTGTTCTGGTCTGTATTCCTAAATGTCATTTGTGTTATATTTGTGTGTATAATTTTTCTTATGAAATACTCTTTAACACACTGTAGCTATAAGGGGAACTGCTCTTGAACTATTATTAGTAGGAGCAAGAGTCTGTGTTGGTTTTTTCTCACTTTCTGATAGCAGTACTTACACAAAGTTAAAATAGTATGTGCGTCAGTGTTATATTAATAATAGTTTTGTTCCCATGTAGGATTGGTACACATCTCTTTTGCTTTATTTATAAGTCTTGTTTCCTTTTGAATGGAGAATCTTGAATAATGTGAATATCCCCGGTAGTACCTTTGAGGTTGAAGATTTTCATCTAATGCAAAATAATTAACATGAAGTTCATAAACAAAACCATGAGATCAATACTAAAATGAAATTTTTTAAGGGAATGGAATTGGATTGAAACAAAATCAGTTGTGTGCGTGATTTGTTTAACTACTTTTCTGGATTTAATCTGGATAAATTCATTATTATATTTACTGGAAGATGGTGTGGTATCTGACCATTTTAGAATACTGTGTGTGAAACAACTGTAGGTGTAAGTACCTTATGCTGTTATTGCACTGTATTTTGCTCACAGTAAGGATAATGCTCTCTTTTTGCAGGCATTGTTACTAATCTTTAGGTTTTCTTGATGGATCTCTCATTCAAATATTATACTTACTTATTTGTCATAGTTTTTCCACATTTTCTCCAGGGGAAAGTGATGTGTCAAATAAAGCAATTTATCTGTTAAAAAATATTAATTCAAAATTAATGGCATCTTTGTAATTTCAGCCATAAAGGTATTTTTGTTTTCCTCTTGGGGGATTTTGGCAGAGGAAATCCAATTACTTTTTGATGCATTTGATGCAATGGTATAATATTACATCACTATTAGTTTAAAATCAACTGAATTTTCACAGACCTTATTTATAAACAGACTTTTTCAATGCAATCTTTAAAAATTCAATTTAGTTATTCAGTTCTGTTTGAGAAAGCTGCTGTTACTATGGCTAATATTTGCATGAGAGAAATTAATTTAGAAAGAACCCGAACATGAAAAATCTACATATATTTAATACAAAGCAGAAACATAAGTTAAGTTTATAGTCATTAATAAGAACTCTGTCTCCAATTCCGCGGCATGTGTTTGTAAATTGAATCTACTTATGGTAAATAATGGTCTGCAATATAAAATTCCATTAAAATACTAGTTTACAGTAAGAACGTGTTACAAACACTAAGATTACTTAGAAGTTTTATTCTGTTTTTATCCTGTTTAGGGGCTCAATAGTTTATGTAGAACCAGAGCAGTATCAGAAGCTTGTAGCTCGTTCCTGTGACAGCTGCGTGCACAACTTGGAACTGGTGGCTGTTCACCCTAGTAACCCTGATATTAATTTTGGCTCACTGTGTGAAGTCCAGTCTTGAGGCTGTTCCTATCTGTCATCCAGCATTCCTAGAGGCCAGTGGTTCTGACTTTCGCTCTATTGTCTCTAGTCCGGTCTCGGATACAACCTCTCGGGCTGTGCCAGGTTTTCTTCTCTCTGATCCCTTCTCCTTCCTCTATGGACTTCCTTGCCTTTAGGGAAATCAAGTGGCTAGTGAGGTGCTATTTACCAGCACTTTGCAATTTGCCCACTTTGTATGTATCAGGAATGATGGCAGGTCGTTTTCTAGGTCATGTCGCGTGAGTCTGCAAGATATCCTGATCCTTCCTATGAACTCGTGACTCTTCCTGTCTTACTGAAAGAGTGGAATAAATACCATCTGTTAAGAACAGTGTTGAATGTCATTAATTGAGAGAGAGATTTTTGTGCTGGTCTTCTCTTAGTCAATCTACTGTCTATGGTTGTACTTCTGAACCTTTAGAAATGTGCAACCCTTAATAGCAGACAAAATCAATGAGTTACAGACATGCTAAAAGGCAAAACTGCTCAAGTAATCTGTTACTTGCCTGTGCAGGTACTACTGCAAGCAGTAGTGGTAGCTCTGTCTGCAGCTCTTGCTCTGCGCTTCTTGTCAGCAAAAACGATTCAAACAATGGAGTTCCAAAAGACGCAAATATGTTTGGGGTTTTTTGGGGGGTGTTTTTCTTGGGGTTTTTGTTTTGTTTTTTTAACAAATCACCTGGGGTGGGGGTACAGTGCTATATGTAAGCTGGTGAGATACCAACAGAATAGGGAAGGATTGATTGTAAGGATTGTAGTTGTTATACTCCTAAGTATATTATGACTAATGACTTGGAAGCGATGGAGTCAACCCTGTTCCATGGTATGGAAATCGGTAACAAGAATTTATGTTCCTGTTAGCCAAGTTTGGATGCATTTGAAACATTTCCAAATGTGCTAAGTATTTTGTTACTCCCTGGTAATGTAATCCTGAGTGTGGTTTTTGTGACAGCAGCACTGGAAAGGTGATCAACTCCGTAGGTGTCATCCATTTTTAGTAGGGCATCAGTTGGATAGACTGGCAGTCATAAAATACCTATACCTATAAGCTCTTTGAATTGTGGAAGGTGTGTGGGCATTTGTATTGGTTTCCATTAAAATGTTGGATCCCGTTTACTGCTTAACTTTGTATTGTCATTAGTAGGACTAATGGAGTTGTTTTTTTCTTGGAAAAAAACAGGTTTGGACCATGAAGGCTCGTGTGGCTTGTGTGACTAAGTGATCAAGAGTTACTCTGGAGGTACAGCAGTTGATGGAGAAGAGTTGTGTGTGCAGTGGGGTTGGATAGAACTTCTTACACCATTGTGCTAGCCTAAGAATACCAGTACCAGCTGACAAAAAAATGGGGGGAGATTTTCTTTCATCCCAGTAAAAACAAACAAAAAAAAAACCCCAAAGTGTCAGTAGCTCACGATCACAAGGAGAGGTCGTCATGGGCTTTCAACAACAGCATGATATGTAGGATCATAGGATTGTCAAGGCTGGAAAAGACCCTTAAGGTCATCGAGTCCATCACTGCCAAGTCCATCTATACCATGCCCTCAAGCACCGCATCTATCCATTCTTTGAACACCTTTAGGGATGGAGATTCAACCCCTTCCCTGGGCAGCCTGTTCCAATGCCTGACCACCCTTTTGGTGAAGAAGTTCTTCCTAATATCTAACCTAAATCTCCCCTGGTGAAGCTTGAGGCCATTTCCTCTTGTTCTATCACTCATTACTACAGAGAAGAGACCAACCCCCACCTCTCTACAACCTCCTTTCAGGTAGTTGTAGAGAGTGATGTATTGTAAGCCTCCAGTTTCCTGAATTATTTCTAAGAGATAATTTTAATCTGTATAAGGAGCTTATTAGGAAGGAGGAAGAAAGGAATCTTTTGGAGGTATGGATGGAATTCTGTAATGGCACATTACATGAGCTCGAGCTAAAATGCTGAGAAGGATGAAAGCAAAGATTTGGTGATTCCTAACTTCTGAAGTCTATCCCTCATATTTCTCCAGACTCTTGCAACAATAAAAAGGGAGACAGTGCTGTAAAAATGCTTAGTTATGTTAGACTTCTGTTCTAGTTTAAAGAAAATAATCAGAAGCTTGGTGTAACCATACAGGATATCAAACCATCCGTATATAGCAGCTGCAAATGTGCCTGAATGTGAACTGCAGGGTCAAGAACTGTTTGAGTATCTGGAATTTACGTAACATCGTTCCAACAAGGTAGTTCATGATCTCCTTGGAGAGAGATCTGTTGTCTTTTTCAGGTTTGTGGAAAAGTGATATACTCTGAAATAAGAGACAGAGGCAAATAATCAAGCAGTTATATTACTTCTGGTTCTAACCTGCACAGTCATTTTGAATGTCAGTAGGCTGAGTCTGTAGTGTGTCATTTCCCCAATTTCCCAACACGTAACAGTGCAGGCTCTTGCAGAGTTACTTCTGTCAAATTTGAAGACATTTTAATCAAATATCAAAGATATTAATCAAAAATAGGTGTTTGTGTGACTTTAAAAATTCAGTTATGCTAACACAACCACGCATAGAGACAGGATATATTAAAAAGTGTTTACTATATGTAAAGCATTAATGATAAAGCAATGAAAATCAAGGCAACAGCTTTCTCTTCTGTCAGAAATGACTTTAGTTTGCATAGGTCTTTATTACAGCAAAGATTATGGGAATGTAATATAGAGACAAGAGGAAGACTGAGTCAGGATATAAATGGAGAGGGAAAAAAATACGCTTTCTTAAAACGTCAGATGTGCTAAGGAAATAGATTGGAAAACATTAAAAAGCAAAGTGAAAATCCCAATTTTTTATTTAACTTTAGTAGGAAAACCAGCTAATTTTCAAGATACTATTGATGTTTACAGTTTATAAGCTGGAGAGCAAAGAGCTAGACTAACATTTCAAACTTCTGAAGCACAAAGAAAAGCAGAGGAAACTTCACTCGGTCTTAAATTTATCATTTTGGAATATCTTAAGAGAAGGTTGTTAAGTGTAAACAACTGGTTGTGTTAGCAAGAGTTGTGGAGATAATTTAGTAATGAACAGAAATGGCAACATATGATTTTTATTGCAGATAAACTACAGGTTTTAAAATAATACTACTGTTTTAGTAGTTTAACATTGAAATGTTGAATGTATTGCGACTACCTAATGCTACAAGAAAAACTACCTTTTTGTGCCCATGTAACTACATCTACAATTTTAAATATGTATTTTACATACTAGCAAGCCTTTTAGCTATTCCACAGCTAGCCATTGGTTACTGTCAGACACCATTGATGCAAGCTCCTGTTGGGAGAAATCTAACACGCTTTGAATTTGTATGTAAAGAGGAAGAATACTATATGCTATGTAAAATAGATTCTATTGATTTATTAAGCTCAAACATTTGTGCTTAAAATGTCTTGAGTAGACCCAATGTAACTCTCCCTAGTTTCTAATGCTCAGTATGTAATAATCTTTCTCTGGGAAGGACGATTTAGTCTCAGATTCTCTCTCAAACGTCTATAGCAAAGCATGCTGCTGAGTGCACGTGATCAAAATGACCTATATGACTGCTTTGCACACCCAGCTAAAACATGGTTTCTACTTACGACAGTATAAATACACTTAGCTCTTCTGAGGATCCTGACATTACATTTCCCACTCTTGTTCTGTCTGCTCTGCTACAATGCTGTCACTGTCAGGAGGCAAAGTATACATTAAGTAGATTAGAAAGTAATGAAAAGGAGGTCTCATGATAGCTGTGAGCCCTAGAACATACGCAGTAAGATGCTTGTGCAGATCTGTGTAGATATGTATCACACGTAGAATAAGGCTGTGGCAGCTGAAGGTAGAAAAGCCCAGAGACTTCTGTAAAGTCCTGAGAATCACAGGCTCTATCTGAATGGTCGTAAAAGCTCCCCACACAGTATGTTTATAGGTTGGGCCTTAAAGAACTTTATTGAGGCCTTTCCTAGATCTTACATCAAATGTTAATTCTAATCATCTATACATTCCAAAACTAAAATGGAGAGTGAAACTTAGCTTAGCTGTAAGAACTGCCTCTCAGAGGAATTGCTGGAAGACCTGTTACTTGAGATGCTTTGTATCAGAACAAAGCACGAACAAATACCTCTCAAAAACCCTGATTTGTGTTTGTTACTGTTCTCCATTTCGGCAGGAGCATTTAATGTGTTAATTTCACTGGTGTCATTTTCAGATGTGATTCACTGTGTTATGCTTCATTTGCAGTGTGTGGATTGCCATCTCAATGTAGGGGTTTCTGTTTCCCCTATTTATTTTCTCAGCAAGAGCTGCGGAAGCTGGGTAAGTGACAGCGCACTCCTGCTGTCATTGCTGACTTTCTAGGCATGCCTGGACTGCTCACGATCCCCATGCCTCACAGGGTCAGAGGCTGCAGAATTCCAGTGGGCTGGAGAGCTCCAATAAGATGTTTCCTTCAAAACAGATTTTATGATTTCAAAAATCATAAAATCATAGAACAATTTGGGTTGGAATGAACCTTTAAAGATCATCTAGTTCAACCCCTCCTGCAATGAGCAGGGACATCATCAACTACATCAGGTTGCTCAGAGCCCCGTCCAGCCTAACCTTGAATGTTTCCAGAGATGAGGCATCTACCACCTCTCTGGGCAACCTCTTCCAGTGACTCACCACCCTCACTGTAAAAAATTTTTTCCTTGTATCTAGTCTGAATTTTTCCTCTTTCAGTTTAAAACCATTACCCCTTGTCCTATTGCAACAGGCCCTGCTAAAAAGTCTGTTCCCATCTTTCCTATAAGCCTCCTTTAAGTACTGAAAGGAGGCAGTGAGGTCACTCCAGAGTCTTCTCCAGGCTGAACAGCCCCAACTCTCAAACTTGCAAACTTGCTGAGGGTGCACTCAGTCCCATTGCCCATGTTGCTGACAAAGATC
>KL258309.1:65393-75447 GCA_000699545.1 Podiceps cristatus
CCAGAGCGGAGCAGAGGGGCAGAATCCCCTCCCTCGACCTGCTGGCCACGCTTCTCTTGATGCAGCCCAGGGTACGGTTGGCCTTCTGGGCTGCCAGCGCACATTGCCAGCTCATGTCTGCTTCTCATCCACCAGTACACCCATGTCCTTCTTGGCAGGGCCCTTCATCCCTTCATCCCTCAGCCTGTATTGATACTGGGGGTGGCCCTGAAGCAGGTGTAGGATTTGACTATTATGCCAGTATATTTTTTTTTTTTTGTAAGTCCTTTTTAAGTCTTGGCCAAGTGATAAGTGTCTTTTAATTATTTTTTTTTTGTAAGTCCTTTATAAGTCTTGGCCAAGTGATAAGTGTCTTTTAACATTCCATTCTCCTTTTATTGTTTTTAGATTGCTAGGAAAGAGTAGCTTTCATGGAGTTTTAACCATTTCCACAGGCAAGTATACAGAATGGTTACTTGATATCTATTAGGATTGTATGATATGAGCCTGACTTTTAGAGACTTGGAAACAAGCCATATTCTAAACTGGTACTAAGTGCAGACTGTTCTCTTTCTGAACCCTTTTATGCAGCTCTGCATGCCTCTATTAGATGATAAATAACTGCAAGCTAGTCTCAGCAAGTTGAAGATTGTTCAATGTATTCAACACGTTTGACTGCTGCTCCACATATCTGTGGTGATGATGTGAATGTGATGCCCCACTGTCTGCTTTATGTCACTCGCTGACTCTCAGAATGTGGCCTTCCTCCTCTCCAAGACAAATGTATCCAAAGAAACACAGTAATGTGGTCAGCTGTAGCCAGGGGTTTATTTAATGCTTTGCTTGAAACAGCATCAAAAGGCTGCAGCGAGCCACATGCTCAATGAGCCTTGTAAGATTTTCATTTCCACCCATCGTATATGGCCAATTCGTTCGGTAGCTGCCATTTGGAGGCATCATTTCATGGTGCATTACCTCTGCAGAATTCATGAAGAAGCCAGGGCATTTGCTCCTGCAGGTGATAGAAATGTGAACTATTGGAGTCCTTTTTGCTGCTCACTGTTAGCTGTTACCTCTTCTCTAGGTATTGCTTTGTCTTCTGGACCTAATCAGACACATGTCCACCACTAAACTGTCTTCTCAGCTAACAGTTTTGTCAAAGAATTTGCAAGTGATCAGCAGATGTTATTAAAGAGTTCCTTCATTGTTTCCAAAGAAGAATTTGCTTTCAGGATGAAATGGTTGCTACTGCCTGTGTGTGCATGTCTGTCTGTTGGGAGGGGGTGACAGCTGCATTCCCTGCTTCACAGGGTTTCTGGGAAGGAAACCTCATTAATATTTGGGAGTGGGTGAGATGTTATAGTCATGGAAATCACACACCCACCCATCCAGAGGATATAAAAAGTGCAGCTCAAATCATTTTTGTCTTAGAGCACTGAGGTCATGGGATATTTTTCCTATATATCATAGTGAGACTAGAAGAGCACTAGTCAGCAAAAAGAAAGAAGGGAAAACCAAGAAAATGTAATAAAACCATTAGTGAATTGTAAGAGTTTAATTTACTATAAAGATATTTATAAAAATCATGTAGTGTCAATAGGTAGGCTGTAAGGAAGTTTGGGAATGTCAAGCTTATCCTTTCAAGGCAGTTCATCAAATACCCTGCAAATAGAAGAAATGTTAACACAGCAAGAAAGAGTACCTTAGAGAAATGCGTTAAATTACAGAATATTTACTAAATATTAGAATATTACTAAATATTAGATCAAGTGAAAGAAAGGGGGGGAAAAAAAAAAAAAAAACGGAGTGCTGTGCAGCCCATAAAGTACACTTGCATGCTATTTTTGTGCCTGGAACACTGAAAGCAAGTATCTGTCTTTGTTTTCTGAAGAGACTTCCATGTAATGAAAGGATGACAGAGGACTCCTTAAAACTTTCCATAAATTTAGGCCTGGTTCTGGGGTTCCTCATTGAAATGTGTCTCTTAGTGTTTCAGCTCTCTCCTGGAACTGCTTGTATTGGATTCAAGTGCTATGAAAAAAAAAAAAAGAGGCAGTGAAACAGTTTATTTTTTAAACTTTCTCTTGATTTAACTAAAGAAATAGAAGTCCCACAGTAATTGTATAACTGGGGGAAAAAAAAATCTAGATCTAATATCCCATTTGCAGCTTAGGAGGATTACTTAAGATTTTTTTATTTTTTAGATATGAAGAGTACTGTAAAATATATTGCATGATTTTAAAGAACCTGTGCAGCAATAGACAAGTATGAAACATTAAGGATTTGCAAATACATTAGCATTATTATTATTATTTTAAATTTACTTGATATACCTTCCCTTTACCTCAGGGCCTGACAACATTCCTCAAGAGTAACACCCCGATTTATGGTCATTTACGGACTAGAGGATAGTAACAGCACGCAAAACCTACTGCACAGCCAGTGAAGCCATGATATCTTTTGTAAACCTTCCGTAAAATGTCAGTGTATTTTTAATGTGACTGGTCAAAACCTTAATTTGGAAGTTATTTTCCTGTATGTGAATTTTACCTTAGCACTCCAGCAGTGTTATTGTTGCCTGTGAGGGCACAGCACAGTTCTCGGGCCACAACATTCAGGCAAATTAGTGTGATGTATCCCACAGGACTCTGTCTCAAGCAGTCTAATACTGAAATTATGTTAAGGTTAAACCAAGAACCTCTGTGTAATTTTAAAAATGCAAAAAGTTTATAGTTGTATTTGATGTTTTATTTCTTTTCTGCCAGCTCCCCGAGTCCCATTACGTATAGAGGGTCCCCAGTGCAGCTTTGTGTCTGACTGCAAGTGTCAACTGTAGTGCTTGCCTGCCTTGGGTCTTCACACTGTGAGAAAGATCACAGGAGATTATACCAGAAAATCTTGGAGCCACCATGTCATTAAACCTCTTATTTGTATCCTTTCTCAAAGATGGTGATTATTGTCCTGGGCAAATGTATTTTGAAGTGTGAATTTTAAGGCAATTAAGCAATGGGAATCCCTAATCAAAGCAGCTCTGAAGCATGTAAATCCAACTTAACCACTCTCCAGTTAGTCTTGAAAGAGTATGGAGGGAGGGGGGGGGGAATGGTTGTTTTAACTATAGGCAATGCTTTCTAAATTTATGGGGGACTCGAATTCTGAATTGTTATATGCCATTCTTTTTAGAGTGTGAAGGGTGACAAACTGGGACCAGTGAGGGAGTCTCCATATATCCTGGTCACTCCTCTGTTAGGTTGGGTGTCAGCAGTGAGCACCCATCTGTTTAACAACTCGGCTCCAGACAAATAGGCAGAGGGCAGGGGGGATATTTCACCAGTTCCCTTTTTAACCACTTCTAAGTATGTCACACAATTCAGCACTTAGGTGAAAGGGACAGGTAGGACCTGGTACGTGTTTGCTGTTTGCAGTACCAGGATTTGGAAGAGGGAAATGTGTGAGCAGAATATACAGAGGAATGCTCAGCAGTCTGAACCTTCAAGTAGCAGAGTTATACAAGGCTGAGTTATCTTTTTAAAACAAAACAAAGCACTGCTATTTATAACTCTGCTGTTAAATGACTTTTTAAAAAGGATTCTAAAGCCTCATAGTTTTTTAAGACTTAAAATTCAACTCCCCTGCTGAATTTTTCTTTTCTGGATAAACCCTCCCCATATCAGATGTCTAAAGTAATGTGCTATTAGAAGTGTGCCTGTGTAACATACTTCTGTAATTGTTCTAAATTTAGCTTTCTGAAATTTGTCCATTTAAATCAACTCTTCCAAACAATAGCAACAATATGGCTTTAATGTTGTGGTTAGTACGATTATATCTATTTAATTAGTCTCCTGTTAAATGGATGACTCATACTGATCTTTTTGCATCATTGCTGGCTGATTACCTTTGATAAGACTGAAGTTTTGATAAGATTGATGTTTCACTCTTACAAGGTTCTTAGGACCACCTTTTTACACTGATGTAACTGTCTCTTTGATCAGTCTGTGTGATTTTTAACTGCGTGGGGTTTGTTTCACAAGCCTATATTAAACATCTGTATTCATGTATAAACATTGAAAAATAATTGAAGGGAAACAGTCTTTTAATACAGCTAAATTGTAAATGTAAGTTAAACACAAAAATTAATGACATGGGGCAAAACTGTCATTGTAGTTGCCTTAATAGTGGGACAGTTTGCAGCTGCCTTGAGACTTACATGTAGGCTACAATCTACATCTTAATCTTCCTTTTTTACAGGGAGAAAGCGTAGGCTGTCTCACATCTATATTTGGTGCAGAGTGCATACTCCTCTGTGCTAACACACCACATCAGGAAGGAATTTCAATTGCTCCCAAGGAATTTAGTAACAAAAGTCCCGCTGGCTTTCCTTACATGCATGGGCGAGGGAACATACTATCCTCGTGTAATAAACTGTTCTCTTTCTGCTGCTGCTGCTAGAGCCTGAACAACGGACTAATGAACTGTCTAATGTCTCTTCATTCTCCTGACAGAGCTGAATACACGGGGCCACGGTTTTCCCTGCTGACAAGCTTGCAGTTGGGCTGACCAGTCTACCTGGCACCTGTGGGCTGTTAAAGCTGCTTCACTTTTGTGTTCACCAGAGTACAGCTCCGAAGGCTGTGCAGCATCTGCTTTGGACAACACCCAGGGAGACAAATGTTGAGCTTCCCCGGGGGTGCTGATGGGGTAAGTCTGCTCTCCAGCTGATTCTGAGGAAACCGAAGTGGAGCCAGCCTCCCTGCCATTTCTTCAGTAAACTTAAGAGGATGTGCTGGTCTCTTCACCTGGGATGTGAGAGAATGAGATGTGATCACTTTGCGCTTCACGCTTGTAGATTGCTTTCTGTGGTGTTTAATTTTTTCACCCCATTCAACAGTTAACATTTTTATTGTTTATATTTTGCCATTATGTTTACACTTGAATAGTCATCAAGTCACTTTTTTTCTTTCATTCTTCCCCATAGCTGTCACTTTAAGGAAAGGTATGAATCCAACTTGTGTTTTTTATTGGCTGTGACAGCAAAATAAAATTAAACTTGCAAAGAAAAACGATACCAAGTAATTAACGTGTTTGGGTTTGGAGACATCTGTTCAGATGCGTTGGCTTTAGAGGTACATCTGTTAATCAGTCAGAGCTGCCAATGACTTCAGAATTATCTCAGGGACCTGTGCTCTTTTCTCCCTCTCTTCCGCTTCCTTTCCCTAAGGTGCTTTTTGTCCTCCTCCTCCACTTTATTGTTAGATGAATCTTCGTCAAGCTTATCTGCAAGTGAAAAATCTGAAGAATTTAGATTTTTGCATGGTGCTACCTTTAATAAGGAAAGGAGGTTCTTTCTGAAATCACGAATGTTTTAACACATTCTCAGAACAAGAAATACATTTTGCTGCAGGGGTTCTTGAGTGGAGATCCCAACACCTCAGTTTTCCATGCTGCCCATCTTCAGTCATGTGCTAAGACAACAAGGTAAGAAGAAAGCAGATCAGATGAGCAGGTTACCACCAATATTGGTTTATTATTTCTCTAGACTTGAAAACATCCAGGGCAATTCTACACTCTCCAGGAATTCAAGTAGCATGATGCCTAGTGAATAAACTGTAAGCAGTCCCTATGTGTCAGCATTCCTCTTCACTCTGTATATAAGCCAGGTAAAGAACAGGAAAAGATTTTTTTTTTTTTAGTAACAGATGCTAGAATTAATGATTTTTGTTTATGTAACATTTAGAAGCTGTAGTTCTGAATTTAAAGGCTATATGAGCTTTCTTAAAATAAGAGTGGAGGCTGAAGTGATACAACATGTGCTTGTAAGCCCTAGTTAAATTTGGTGGATCTCTTCTATCATTTAATAAATAATAGGGATTTAGGCAATATTTTGACAAGTGCTAGGTACAAATATCATGCACAATTTGTGGAAATCCTCTAGGATCCAAAAAGAGGGATATAGGGAAGAGAATGTTTTGGAATGAGAGAGTAGGAGATGAAAAATTAATGACCAGTAACTGAAATGCATCAGCTGTCATTGCTTCCCAGGTCTGTTTACTGTATGGGTTTTTTTAAATGTTGTTGTCCTTGGAAGCAAACAAATAGTGATTTTGCTCCTACCATTCTACTGAACTAGCAGTGTAAAACTGTTTGCCAGTTTCTTGATCTCCGATACACTGTTGGTTTTACAGTTAGCAGTTTTGTGGTTTTTTGTTTTTGTTTTGTTTTGTTTTTTCTTTCTTTCTTTCACAGAGATGTGTTCAGTGTGGCAGGTATGAACCGGGATACCTTTACTTTTGGTCTTTTCTCTGCTTCATGTGACAATGCTTTTTGGGTAGCTTTTTCTCTTCATGCTGTTTTCTTAGGGTGGTATAAAGTGTCTTCAGGACTGGTGATGAAGGAGCAAGAGTAGAAGGGCTTTCTTTAGGGTGATGCATGGGAAGAATGGGCTGATACAAGCTATAATGCTTCATTATACTTGTATGTTTTGAAGTAAAATGAATCTGGGAACTATCAAACAATAATCCAGGCAACATGGACCATGGTTTGTTCTTGCCATTTTTTGCTAGGGGAGCGAGGGGTCTTTCACAGCTTTTTCCTAGCCCTTTACTGGGACTTCTGTGCCTTCTATTTCCATGGTGGCAAAGATGGCACAAGCTCCTTTTAGGGGCCACCAGGGTCCCCGGTTATTTTAGGGCTGCCTTTTCTTAAGCTCATGGACTCTAAACTGACAGGGAAATGGCTTTTGCTTCTGCTTCAGCTGTTACCTACCTGAATTTTAATCTCATTTACCCTGGCTGTCCCTCTCCCTCCCTCTTGCAGTTACTAAGAACCTTGCTTTTGGGAGTGAGGAGAGTTTCCTCACCTCTCGTTACACGTGCTCTGCCTCGTAACTTTGGCAGCAGAAACTCCTCACTGTCTCCTTTGGGTGGTCCAGGTGTCGTGGGAGGACAGACTTCCCTTGGCTGTGGCCCGTGTGCAAATCTCATAGCCCTGTTGGGGGCAGTGGACTAGCATGTGCTATTCCTTGCTCCTGCCTCGGGGTGATTTGAAGTCAGTTTGTGCCTGGCCCGGGCTTGTCCTGCCTCTCAAGTTGTGGTGGATTGAGCTTGGCTGGATGTCAGGTGCCCACCAAGCTGTTCTATCTCTCTCCTCCTCAGCAGAACAGGGAGGGGGAGAAAATAAGATATAAAACCCTTGTGGGTCAAGATAAAGGCAGTTTAATAAAGCAAAAGCTGTGTGCGGAAGCAAAGGAAAACAAAAGATTTATTCTCTACTTCCCATCAGCAGGCGATGTCCAGCCTCTTCCCGGGAAGCAGGGCTTCAGTACACATAGCAGTTGGTCTGGAAGACCCTGAGTAAAAGGGTAATGTCTGCAAGTGCCTCAGTTTCCTTCTGTTTTCTGGCAGCCTTCATAGTGTGGTTCTCTGCAAGAAACACTCTCTAACTGTCAAGAAAGAGATGGGATTACTTTACTGTTTCCCCACAGGCCATTCATATACTTTTTGACCTCTGGGAGGAGGCATCTCTGTTTCCTGCCTTCCTCCCCTGACTGCTACTGCTGCTGGGATGTTTTTTATCATATTTGGTTTTGGGTTCTAGGAATGATGAAACTTGGTTAGGGTTTCAACAAGTTTGTCATCCTAGAAACTTACTTAACCAGTGTTGGGTAAAGAGGAGCCTCTTCCAGGAGAATTACCTACTTTCTGCTCAACCCTTGGCCTTGTATGTGAGCTCCGTGGCTGCCATCATTCCTGACAATACTTGGAAATGGTACCTACTCAAAAGGTAAGGTGGTAGGAACCAGCAAAAAGCAGCAACCACAGACTTGGAGAGGTCTGACATCTTTGTCCCTCGTTCAGGTGGGGCTGCCAGAGGGAAGCAGTGTTTATGTACCTTTTTCCAAGCCACAGGAAACCCGTCAGTTTGAGGGGTGCTTCCTTCCCTTGTCCTCCTTCCCTCCCTTGCTGTGTATGCCTATTCTCCCAGGCAGGAAGAAAAGGAAGAAAAAGGAGACCCGTTACATTTACAAACCATTTGAAGTGAAGGACCTCACATCTTTGAGGCTGCAGGGAGTGAAGTTTGTCTCTCCTAGAGGCATTTTCATAGTGCACTGGCAGCTCCAAAGCTCTGAATAAAAAGCAACTTATCTCCAAGACAGATAGGCCCTTTCCCTATGCATGACTGTCAAAACTGTGATTAGTGCACTGCCCTCGCCACACATGAAAAAAAGTTGCTGATAAGACATACTCCATGTTAAAAATGAAATGTCTTTTATCACATTTACCTCTCAAATCCTTTTTACATACAGTTGTTACAGATAATACCTGACATTATTTACACTAGAGAGACTTGATCCTTTTTTTTTCTGTTTTTCTGAGATTGTTTTCTTTGTTCATTTGTTCAGTTTCGCTGTTTCTTGTGGACAGCTGGTGAGTGCCAGTTTCCTCTTGCAATTCATACTCTTGTCTTTCACACAGCAGTAGCAAAGGGAAAATATTTCTCTCTACTGACACAGATAGCCTGCCTGTTTCTGGCTTCTAGGAGGATTATTGTTTGTTTCAGATAGAGGAACAGGTGACAGATAGGTAATAAATAAGACTGAGAAAGGCATGCTTATTAAATTTTGTTTCCCTAGACATAGCTGAAATGGATCATCATGTAATGCCAAAATCTTCAGCTTTTTCTCCCAGGGTTGTGCTGTAAGATCTTTTCCAATTCCTTGCTACCTTTTCTCTGCCTGCTACTCTCTTCCTATCTTGTATGCTTAGCAGAAGATGAACAAATACGATACCCATGCATTTGTTATCAGGTGTTTGGAATCACTTGACTCGGTTGATGCTCTGGACTATAGTGTTTTACCATGCATTCCAGATGACAACACTATGAAAACGATTCCTCACTTAACCTGAGCGAAAAAACAGCTCTTATGTCTGGCTTGGCCCAACTGGTGCCATGAAAAAGTACCCTTAAAATGTGCTTCTGAGAGAACAAAAACTCAAGGGCACACTTTGACACACTATAAAAGGAGTTACAAACCAGTTTTTATAAGAGTTTATAAGGTCCGGCTGTTTTTTTCCAATCAGTTTTTCCAGCAGTCAGGCCCTGTTTGTTCTTGGTCCTGCCTGCAGGATGAAAATTCCAGTCTCTTGATTCTGGATTTTTTTTTTTTTTTTTTAAATCTTGAGTATTTAGCAAATTTTGTACAATGGATATATCTTCTATTAAAATCAAAATAGGGCACTGTTGCTTTCTTCAATTTTGAGGTTTTCTTCAGGACTTCCAGCCTCTAGTTTTTGTGTGGTTGTTAAATTTCAAACCTTTTGTCCTGCCATACCTATTACATGGATACCCACATGAGTCTCATGAATATCTATATAATGGGTCAGTGTCAGGGGTTTGAGGGTCTCTCACAGGTGTACTATAAGGAGTTTTGGAAAACTGTGATATTTGTTCCCTTGTTGGTAGCTTGAGGGTTCATGGTTCTGTTTTGGCCCAAGGGATGGGAAAATTGTTTTGATTTGCCCAGCCCATTTAGTTCAGCACAAACCACTACAACGTGCTTCTGGATACCCTGTCTGAAGCTGGGTTTGAAGGTGCCAATGACATTAAGATTATAATCTGTCAAGAATTAGGGGGGTGCAGGGGAATGAACAAACAAACAAAAAATTCCAGACCTTGACACACCTGTTCAAATTCCCCGTAACTACCTGAAGTTTTTTCCAGTCCAAAATATTTTAGAATTTACTTCCAGATATTGGTTTCATTGCAGGTGTGTCTGTTCTAGTTTGCAATTAGCAAACCTAGTTTATATAAAAATGTATCTAAATGTTACATATTTTTAAACAAAACAAGCAAGCAGATGCTTAGAGGACAGTTATGTGTGTAGTTTCTCGGGTGGAATTGTGTTTCCAGAGTGACCTGCAAACCTAAACACCAGTGTCTCTTTCTCAGCTGTTCTGTAGAAGGAAACCTAGCAGCTGCAGTCTCGTACTGTAGGCTGCATGCGGCATGCCCTGGGCTTCTGGCAACAGAATTAATATACCAAAACAATACTGTGATTTAAACATGTTCATTAATTTCC
>KL258309.1:75489-87414 GCA_000699545.1 Podiceps cristatus
TAAACAATTATTAGAGAACAAATTACAAATTGAAGACTATAGAAAAAACTTATGATTAAAATGTAAAGCAGGTGAATTATCTTAATCTTAGGCAAGAATAAAATGCTCCTTAAGAATTCTCACTGAGTACTTGGTTTCCTTCTCAGGCTGTTATGGTCACTATACTTTTAAATAATTTTGGCTTAAAAATCCTCTGTTTTGATTCAGTATCTGATTTACATACACATGTTCATCCTATTTAAATACTTTGACTCAGCAGAAGAATTATGTTGAGCAAATACATTCAGTAACTAGTAAACAAGAAAATATTTTACTTGAAGGATGTGAAAATGTAGATTGTATAGCTGCATGTTTTGAAACCTCAAAACACTGGGTATGTCTATACAGACTTAATAGTACAATTTTTTCCAGCCATTTTAATTTAAGAATCCTTTTTCTTTTGGTTAGCCAGTGTCAGGTGATGTTCATGGAAGAAGCCCTTCACACTTCAGATAGTGACAAAAAAGAACAGGCAGCTTAATGCTACCAAACTAGGGGTGTGTCAAATCTCTCTCAAGAATGATAAACTCAATGGAGTTGTCTATTTTTAACTGCCTGTTCTTTCCTTTTGGCAGACTAATCAGTGTTAGCTGAGCTGTTTCACTGAATGAATCCAAGCAACTGTTGCTTTCTGAAATGAAGAGCGGACCTTGCAAGAGCATTTCAAATCTGCTTTAATGTATGAAGTCTCATTTTGAAACACCATTTTGAAACACCATGTCAAATGAAGCCAGTTCGGAGCAGAAGCTTTCTACAACAACAGTCAGTTCAGTAGTTGTTCAGGCTGGGGATGCCAGTATTGTTATAGCTGTACTTAAGGTAAGGCAGCAACTGCTAGCATGTCTGTTCTTGGCTTTCTACTGCTCAGTGATTACTACTTCCTTTAAACATTCTGTGCAAATGATCAGTTAGCATAAAATGTTAAGGCAAGGTCATTTAATCAGTTAATATCTAAAAGAGCTTCTTTGGAAGTTAACACTTGCTGTTCACAATTTCTGTTTGTGGTGGTTTGTTGGTGGTGGTTTTTTGTGTGTGTGTGGTGTTTTTTGGTTTTTGGTGTGGGTTTTTTGTTGTTTGGGGTTTTTTTTTGTTTTTTTGTTTGTTTGTTTTTTGTTTTTTGTTTTTTGTTTTTTTTTGTTTGTTTTTTTTGTTTTTTTTGTTTTTTTTTTTGTTTTTTGTTTTTTTAATAAATGTTTTGGCCAAAATATGTAGACTCTTACAGGCAAGGAATTCCTCTTACTCTGCTTAAAAAGTAAGAGATAAATGCAGAGTACCATGAAAATATGTTGATAAGCATGATGCTAACTTTAATCATATCGAGACTCCTCAAGAATTTCTTTTAAAATATAATCAGCAATGATTTTATATAATAAGTAGTCTACCAACTCCATAAATGCAGATTGTGTGTCTTTTTTTGAAGTATTTGCTGGGGAAAACAGAAGCCTAAACCTGATAATGGTTGGTTATTTCTGAAAGCTGTGAATTCATTTTCCCATGTGTTTTAGAAGAAGGCCTTGTGGGTATATAGTTGGGCTTATAAGCACCTAAAGGCCTGTTCTGTGAGCTGGAATCTGCACCTACAGCTTGCACAAAATTTGGCATGGGAAATAAAGCTGGATGTCTGGGTACTGAATCCCACTCGGAATTTATTGGCAGTTTAATTCTTCATTCTCCAAGCAGCTTGGAAAACAGCTACCCTCAGCCACTGGAGTCTGCCTGTAATGCAGAATAAAGTGATAATGGGCTGTCACCGAATTAGGTCGATTATTCAGGATGGGGTTATCTCAGTTGGGCCAGTGTGAAGGTTCTCTCCTATCAGTTCTCACCCTTCCTGGGAAACTCTGCTGCTACAGGGGAGTAATTTTCTTGCAAGGAGGCTTCAGTTTAGGGTGAAAACTGTTTTGTTTTTTTTTTTTTTCCCCTTTTTTTTTTTCCCTCTGTGTGCTGTGGGAACCATGCTAGCCTCCACTGACATCACTGCTTTGTTCCTTAACACCATCCTCTCTGAGTTACACTCCTCAGACTGTAGCAGTTCTGCAACACGATGAGGAAAGAACTATGCTTTGGGTTGCTGTCAAGCTGCTTTTCATTGCATATCGTCCAGGACACAGTGTGATATTGCCATTTGGGTTCCTGTTCCGAAGGCTATGAAGTGTCCCTGTTGCTAGTTGTGCAATCTCTCTCTTTCTCTATTAGGTATACAGGTGTGTTGGATCTGTGTGGTAGAAATAAGACCCTCACCAAGTTTCCTTAACAATCTATGCAATCTCCAGCTCATGGGAGATGAGTTGGAGAAATCTTTTTGGCTCATTGTGATAATTTTACTCTTCACAGGCAAAACCAAAACCATGGTAGCTATTGGATAAGGCTAGAGTCTGGGATTTTGATACCTGTTTCAAATGAAGTTAAGTTTATATTGTATCCTCTGTGTCTTCATTCTGCAATTGAGTACATGTTTATTGGTCCTAGTCTCCTATGACCATGGAAAGTATGTGTGACCTAAGAGTCCCTGTGAGTAAATAAAAGCTTGTGTTTTCTGAAGGCTGTAACTGTTCACTCATTACAGTGTGGAAAATGGGTGAAGCTTCAGCTGGCTGAATCGACACCAAATTTATTAGAAATTGGCAGCAATCAAGATGAGACTAAAAAACTACTGCAAGATCATGAATTCCTCCTAGCTAAACTTAAGGTAAGAAGTGGTAAGACCACACAAAAATACATCTAGTCATTGTAGTTCAGGTACAACAGTTGACATAAACGCCTGGGCCTCCTGTTGCAATACGTCTGTTAGGTTAAACTCCACATAAAAAAAAAATATATTCAGTCTTTGTCAGTGTAACATATCAAAGTAAGGCCTCCTCCCAGGAAAAATATGCACCATGTTAATTACTATTTTCTGAAAACATCAGTAAAGATGCACTGTTTTTTCCACTTTATACATTACTGTCAAGTCAGGTGAAAAATTTCTATAGCCCTCTGTAACTGTTATTTTTAAAAATTTAATTATTTTTAATTATTTTTTAAAAATTTAATTCTCCAGTGTTATGAAAATTTTGATCAGATTATAACAGCGGTAAACACAAGTAAGCTCTTTGTAAGCATGAAGTAGATATTCCAGGCACATATTGAACGTTAATTGATGTAAGTTACGGTAAGAATGATATTGTAACATTAAATATTGCTTGTCTTGAACTACGAAGATTTTAGCTAAGTAACGTGCCGAAAATCAGGCTTTAGCATTCTTGAGAACAGATTATGGCAACAGTGGTATTTGGACTCAGATTTACAAGATTGCATAAAAAATCTGAATTATTTTAAATGTGGATATTTGACACTGAGAAAAGTCTAAAGGCACTTAAGAAAATTTTTTTTCATGTTTTGATAGGGCAGAGACTAACAAATTCCTCTAAAATCTTGGAGCTGTGGGCAAAAATTTATCTTAATAGATTCCATCTATTTTATTTTTTTGAGATTACATAAAATACAGATCTGAAAAAGCAAACATGATCTGGATAGGATCAAGTGCACTTGGTTTAATACTAGCAACTATGTGCTTCCCCATTATAAATCTCTAAGATATGTGAGGTAATTTAATACAAAATATAGAGAAAGTAATCTAATATGGTGCATAGTGTGGATTTTGAATAGTATGAAGAATAACATTACACACCCCACACCCCCAACAAACAAACCAAAAACCCCAAACCAAAAACCTCAAACAAAAACCCACCCAAAACCCATAGATGGTGGTTCTGCTGTCTTTACTTATCCAAGTGCCTCGTCTTGCTTGCAATCAGTGCTACACTAAGGCATTCTTGGAAGAAGCTGCTGTATCTTGTTTGAACAATTCAGAATTAGCCGCGTTCTTACACACTGACAACAGGAAGAGGCTGAGTATTGTCTCCTAATTGTCAAAAATTGATTTTAAAGAGTGGGAAAAGAAAACATAATAATTTCAATCTTTAACAGAAAAACGTTTTACCATCAAGTCAAACCTTAAAGTGTTAGATATTTATATTAAATATTGTTTGCTAAGGGGAAGAAAATAATATAAATATTGTTCTAAGACAGACCTTGTAGGTGTTACTGAAAACTTGCAAGGACATGATCAAGGACAATAAAACAATAAAATTCTCTCCATGGACACCAATTTGAAATCATTGTATTAAAGAAAACAAAAAGGGTGGTGGGTGAGGGGGGGGGGGGAATCTGTGATAGATGAAATCTCTAGATGCACCCCCAAGCTGCTATTCCAATTTTTGGTTTAAAATCTTTAAAATTAAATTTTGGAACTTTTTTTTGTTAAATAATCTAAAAGCATTTCATGTTGTCTGATGCTCATTCAAATGTCTGATTTTTTTATTCCTATTAGTGTAGATGCATGGAACCTTAAGTTTGTTTTTTATTTTAGCAGCATTTACCTTTTTTTCTGCTCACAGCAATTAGTAAAATAATCACAAATATTTTGGCTAATATGAATACAAATGCTAATATGTTTTACTCCTAATTGTGAGGACTTGTGACTGATTGCTTGAGCCCAGAGGACTGATCCTTATTTGGATCCCCAAAGCTTCATATATCAGATCAGAAAATTTATTATGCATAAACTGTTAAAGAATGCTTGTCATCCAAATTTATTAGGAACAAATACCTGTTATTTCCTGATTCATATGTGCAGTCCCTGCAAAATTCAGCATTGATTAATGAACATTTTGTAAAAAGGATTAAGTTCAAACTGACTATTTTTTTCTCAGCAATTTAAAAGCTGCAATAATACAGGACTGCAATGTCATTATAATTCATACTGGCTGTGCATTTTTCAGATGTGACCCTTTCTGTCTTATAGCAAGCTGTTAACACTTGTCAGTAATTATTCAGTCTTAAGTTACTAAATCCACTCATCAAAAGTTTTTACAAGAATGATTCCAACCCTTTGAAGTATTGATTATAGTAATTCTTTCACATAGCATTTGTTCTTGAATTTTGCATTAATTATGTGAAGATGGATAAAGGGGTAGTTAGTTTAGTTAATTATGAGAGGATAAAAAAGAATTTAGAAATGTGGGCAGGAGAAGGGTTGAAAGGCTGACACAAAATTGCCGTTGTTGGACACCACCAAAACAAGGACCATCTACTATATGCAATTTTATTTGATCTTTTACCCTTAATGAGCAACATAATTTTGAAAATTTTAACAATAATTGATTATACAAATACAGGAACATTCTTCCAGCTGCAGTCTTATCCAGTGCAGTTTTTAATTCTTCTATATTGGCTACAAGTTATTATTTTCATTGACTGTCTTGTTCTAACTGCCTCTATAAGCGATAGTCTATGGTAGCTTATAACATATTTATTTTTGCTCTTAATTAGATCTTGCCATTTGGAATATATTATAAAGAGTCTAAAAAAGAGGTTAAGATAAAGCTAAGGTCTCTTACTGCTGTAAAACTTGTTCCAGTTATATGGCAACATTGTGATATTTTATCTCAGGTTTACATATCTTTTTAAAACATTTATGTGCAACTGTAGTAATGTTAATATGACATACAATCAGAAATATCTTGTTAGAACAGCACATTTATGAAAATGAAGGCTTCCATAAAATAAATTCTGAATATCTATTAAAAAAGATGTTTTAATTCAAAATACTGTATTTATTACATCAAGTATTTATATTGATGATCTGAATTGCTTCAATAATTAAACTTGTATGAATTTGAAAAGTTGCTAAATGACATATTAGCTTCATTTATCAGTCTGTAACTTTTCAAGGAAAGAAGATTAGAAAGTTGCATTACAGCAAGAGGAAGAAAAGGTGTGGGGGTTTTTTAATATGTGCTTCATTAAAAAGAAGGGAGGATGGAATGCTTATGTGTGTTGATTTTAGAGCTAGCAATGGTTTACAAGTAGAAAACAGTATAATTAAGAATTCGTCCACTTGGATCTGCAGGAAATGGATACAATATTGTATATCGTTTCAGTCACTCGAGTTTAAAGTACAACAGTGAGGCAGCTTTGAATAATTTTTCTATTTCTCTTTCATTGTTGTATTTTAAAAATGCAAAATGAATCGCATTTCCTGACAGATACCAATACTGGGTACACATATGCTTAACTTTGCCCATTAGTTCAATCCAATTCAAAGTTAAGCATTTGTGCAGGACAAGCAGAAATTCCTGAACAGGCAATGATTTGAATGTGAAACTAGTCCTGCTTAAGGGAAGAATTAGATGATTAATACTAAACATATCTTTGGAATCAGTGCTGAAGAACCTATGGACTTTTAGAAGATAATTTATGGAATAGTTGACGATGTTGGCATTATCCCGTGTTATTTTGTAAACCTGTTCTGGGTTTTGATCATCCTTTTGCGTTTTAGCTTTGTTATTCTTATCCCAGTGTAACTATTGTAAGTTATAATAAAAATATTTGGGCCAAATTCTTTCGTCAGCTTTGTACATTGAGCAATCATAGGTGTAAGGAAGGACAAAATTTGGCACAGTGACCAGTTTCTAGTACTTCTGGTGCTAGAGGAGAGGGAATGTAATCCAGCTCACTATTCCAGGGAATTGTTTTTGACTTAGCAATGTTAACAGGAGTTAAACCCTAAACAACCAGTTTGACACTCAAAAAGGCAGATTTAATCAGTAATAGGAACAGACCTGTTGAATGAGAAAGTAGTCATTTTTAGAACATTTCTTTACTGCTCTTAATTTTCAGAATTATTGTGATAAAAACTACTGCATGTAGTATAAGGCATTAGGAAAAAATATATTCAAAATAGTTTCCTTTGACAGAATGTACTCTGTTATATTCATTACTGATTTAAATTTGTTCCATTGAATTTGGGAATTTGGAACACCTTACTATTTTAATAAAAAGCAGAATACAGTTTTTGAAAAAAATTCCCATTTCAAGTATTTATGGATTAGGAAACAGACATGTTATTGTTAATAGAGTTGAAACAATAAATGCTGAACAGAAAATAGTAAAACTGAGACTGATCAAAAACCATGTACATGATGTTTACAACATCTTGTTAAAATTCCTTTCAGTGCTCTTGAAACTTCATTTATAGGTGTAACATTTGTGTCTTTTTATAACGGAAACTATTCTATTTGGTTTTGTCAAATTATACTGAGATTAATGGAACCCATTTAGCCACAGTGATTTAAGAAGTAAACTATAGTTCAGTTTCTTAATTTCGTTCAATGATGCCTAATTGATCAGGAAAATTTGTATATGCTTGTCATTTTTTCTAGGCAAAGTTTCAGATTTGTTTTCCTTTGGACATAAATTTGATGTTTGTAAGTGTTAAAGAATTACATATTATTTTATATTTGACAGTTCTAGATGCTGCCAACACATATATTCATTGTATCAGGTTCCATGAACTGAAATAAAATGTTTCTTTTGAACATGGTTAAGAATTAAACATCAATGTTTTCAGGTTTAGAATCATAGCCCTTTCTATTTGTGATTTGACCCTTCAGTAGTCTCAACTAGTATGTTCTGATTCTAAAGTAATATATTCTGTTTCTGTTTTGTTAAATAAGACCATATTGGCACTAACAGTTTTGTTGAAAACATCAGCTTTTGCAAAGTCATGCAAGTCTCCTTCCCAACATTTGCCTTGTCCTTGTTTAGATGACCTTCAGCGGGTTTATATGTTCAGGAAATGTAAATATATGTATATATATGTTTTGATATGTCATTCTTTACAATTTCAAAATAATGTGAGAAGATTGAAAACTAGAAAAAATTGAGACACAAAGCTTCCAGGAGGTAAAATGATATGTGCATACACATTTCCCCGTCTGTCTTCTGTTCTCCATAATTCAGTTGTTTCCAACAGAAGCCCTATCTGGAGATAACATGTTGTCTTAGTGTTTAAATCTCCCAATATTAGTGCTTTCTGGGTCATTAAAAAACCCCAACCAATCAAACAAACAAAACAAAACAAAAAACAAAAACAAAACCAAGGCTGTGTGCCTGTGTTGCCATGCTTTTAGCTATGACAATGTTAAAATCCCCACTAAGAGAAACATCAACATTCTTGATTTGCTTCCAAAGTTCTGTTTTTTATCATGAAAGAGACTGTGGCAGAACTGTTACAAACCAGAAAGAGATCTAGCCTATAAACTTAAGTTTAAAACCAATGCTGGTATTAATTTGGCTTATGAACCTGAAGATTGCTCCTAATCATTTTATTCACTTCAATTTACAGAGCATAAATTGCAAAATAGTAATTTATATGCTAATATGCAAGGGAAACAAATTAGAAAATTACATTCTTCAAAAAGCGATAACATAATATGCTCAATTTTAGCATTTGGTATCTTTTAGATAAGTCTTTCAGTTATTTCAAGTAAAATTGTTTTCATTATGCTTATTTTTCTGTGAATTCAATGTGAAAGGAATTATTTGTTAATATCTTCTGAATTATTTACAGTTAATTATTGAGGTTCCCAAGAATTAGCAGCAAAGTTCAGCTGCATTTTATCATAAAGCAAAGCTGATTTTTGCAAATGATTTGAAAAGAAGAAGAAAGAAAGGAATAGGTAAGATTTAATAAATATTTTTTTCTATGTTAGTTGAGCTCACTCACCAGTTTCAGTATCTGCGTAAGGAAAATTCCCACTGAAATAGTATTTGTATCAAAATAGTTTTATGACTACTTTCTGGGCTTCAGGTTAATAATTATTTGCGCTGTATCATTTCAGCACTATCTATAAACAAAGAGTAATTTCAGCAGCAACTCAGTGAGGAGGATAGTTTACACGTCTGAAAATTCCAAGTTACAATATTCACTGCAAGAATCTGAAGATGAACTATGTAACATATGAGCCAAAGTGTTGAATTTGGATCAAAATAATAATGAAAAAAATATAGGGAAGGAAGAAAGAAAAAAAACTGAGCAGGATCTGAGTTTAAAGATAAATTAGGTATAATTTCATGATTATGAGAGAAATGTGTGATCCAGTCAGCTGTGTGTGTGAGTCTCCTCAAATGGTTTGACAAGCCTTATGTGTTTTTCAGGAAATAACAATGACAGACAGAAATACATAGGAAAAGGAACAAAAAGCAGAAAGTTTTCCAAAGTTCCCTCTTTCCAGAACAATCTGCTACCCAGTTCTGATGAGAACTTTGCTCATTGAGAGCAATCTGATCATGAACCTCATCATGAAATGGTGAACCTGAAATGAACCTGATCATGAAAGGAAGAGGGTCAGGAGGAAGCAGATGAACTTCAGTAGTATAACAGAAATTAAGTTCAACAATGCAAATATAAGGTTGTGCAGGTAAAGCGAATAGCAAGAATTTCTGGTGCGGCCTTAAGTAAGTTTACTACTTGATTGTGGAACAGCTATTAAGCAGTATGACTGTGGAAACAGTCTAGGATCCGATATTTGCAACTATTCTGAAGAGAATTGGGAAGTATCTGTGGAAATTTAGGATTCTGGTTGCCTATACTGAAAAAAAGCTGACATCAAACAGAAGGTAGGTGCCTAGTAGGGATATCAAAGGGAGGAGTAATTTCTCTGGGTGGACTAAGAAAATGTTTTGTTTGGATTAGCAAAAAGACTGAGATTCTCATAAATATATTGCACGGGTAAACACCACAGGGGAGCAACTACTTAAGTTGAAGGTCACTGCTGGCACAGGAATATATATAGCACATGGACATCATTAAAAGAGGTAGGCTGGAAAAGGTTTATGTCAGAGCAATGGCCTGAAATGGATTTTCAATGGGAATAAAAGGGGCAAAAATCCAAGGTGACTTTGACTGGCAATAAGAAATACTTGTGAAAAGGACTGTGTGGTATTCTAAGATGCAGGGGCCTGAACTTGATGACCCAGGTGTTGTATAATCTTAACAGAGAATGAAAATTCATGCATCTCTGTTTTACTGGATAGTATTTCAGAGGGAAAAGCATATTTTAAGGTGAGTGTATTTGGGAAGCAAAAAGTAAAAACTTTACTGACATGAAATTAAGAAGTTCAGGAAGAGTGAAATCAATTCTACCTACAAAATTATGACTGGACCTAAAATATTTGCATTTTTAATTCTACCAGTCTCATTACAAAAATAACATACCTCTGTACATGTTGAAAAACTTTCAAATTGTTTTAAAAATTAAGTTTTGCAGACATTTGCCACTCATGAAAATTTAGAGTGAAAGTGCAGAATTTGACCTATTTTTAATTTACATATCTTCATCTAATACTCTTTTTCAGTTCTAAGATATGCTAATTATAATTCCATGCTGTGCTATATTTGCATTAGTAATTCTTCCTAGAATTAGATTATAAAATTATAGTAGCCTTGTACCAAACTACAGTGGTTCTAGTGTTCCTTAGTACTGCAGTAACTAAACAAATATGTAAACAGTATCCTAAATTATATATATTCATAATCACGGCTACATTTCTTACTGCAGGAAAAACTATCAAGACTGCAAACACAAGCACTCAGAACCAAAGAAAGGACAATTTTAATTCTGTGCTCCCTCAGTCCAAAGGGGGTTCCAGCCTCTGAAGCCCCCTGCTGCAGGCTGTGTGCTAGAGCTCCTCAGCAAAACTTATACCTTGTAATGATGTATTCTTCCTGCCTCTTATTTTTAGAAATGATCAATTTTTATGTTTTTGTTGAAACTTTCCAGAAAAATCCAGTATGGCACAGATCCTGTTACGTGAAATTTCATTCTGCTTTGTCAAATTCAGAAATAACAGAGTCTTATAATGAAAGAGAACTGTAATTTTAAGCATTGACGTCTGCATTAGGATTCCATGAACTAATGCTAAAATATCGTGACTTTGAATTTTTATTTTAAGCAAACGTACCAACACCACCAGAAGGGTTCTGTAGAGCTGTGTTTTATTGTAACTTTATTGCACTTTTAAGTCAGCCTTTCTCTAAACCCTGTCCTCATAAATCTCATCTTTTCCTTTAGCTTTCCCTGCTCCATGTGGCTCTTTGACTGATAGCAACATACTGTACGCTATCCTTTCTAGGCCTCTTGGAAGTTAAATCCTATCTGTATCTAGTCCTTATTTTCCTCAGAAGTTTGCCAGTCTCTGCCAGTGCTTCAGGCTCCCTGATTGCTAGGTATCTTCCTCTGTCTGCTCTGCTTTGCGCTCCAGAAGTTTTCTGAATACACAGTAAGAATGTACTTAAATGTGTGCTCTAGAAGGCCAAATTTTGTTTCCTTCCAGAGAGGGCGAGATGCTCAATGTACAATTGGCAAAGGCAAAAGACAATTTTCTCCTTTTTTTTTTTTTTCCCCCATGATCTGAATATGGGGCTGGGAACATGTGGCTGTGAACAGATGAATACAGAAGCTATGCTATCCATTACAGTTTACATAAGGAGATGTTTCTAGACCTTCAGCTATTCACATTCCATCTAAGACCCAAATATGCCTGAAAATAAGTGGGGGGAGAGTTGTGCATTACCAGACAGTGAACTTGCATGCTGCAGGCCTGGCATTGTACCTGTTAGTTTCCTCTCAGTAAATCTTAACCAGAACTTTGTTCCCTTTCAGCTACTGTCCTGATTTTGGCCAGAATAGAGCTAATTTTCTTTCCAGCAGCTACTGTGTGTTGGATTTAGTATGTGAAGGATGTTGATAATACACTGATGTTATTAGTTGCTGCTAAGTGATCAAGGACATCTTCCAGCTTCTCAGGTTTCGCTAATGTGCCAGTGCAAAAACTTGGGAGAGGTACAGCCCGTATAATTGTTTCAAACTGGCCAAAGAGGCCAAAGTATAAGGGGGGGTCAGCTGGTGGGCCAGTTCCCTTTGTTTTCCCCTTTTTTTTTTTTGTTGGTTTTGGCCTTTTCATTCAGCCGGCTGTTCGTTCCCTCACTCGCTCTCTCTG
>JMFS01015492.1:0-20222 GCA_000699545.1 Podiceps cristatus
GTAGGGAATGAAACAGAGCCACATAGAATAAGGATAACCTAGGAGAGGATGAAATCAAGGGTAGCACTGAAACTTTTCTGAGTGACCAGCCTAGCACCAGAAGAGTTGGTTAGAAGAGACATTCAGAATGGGATGGAGAGCAACAGCCACTAAATGAGGAAGGAGTCAGCCTTGTGAAGGAATGAAACAAGCTCTGGATCCAAAGATCTGTGCAGGTATCAGGGTGACAAAAGTGGTGACTCCAGTGGTGACCCCAGTGCAGACACTTAAATTCGGTCTTGTGCTCTGCAGGGACATTTAAAATGCCCACACCATTGCCTGGCTGCCTGCCAGAGCCCCAGATAAGATTTTCCTAACATCAAGGGATGGAGGTGTCCAGATCATTGCTATGAGGAGAGTAGGTGGGAGAAAAGCAAAGCGCCCTGCCCACGGGGCTGGGAGGTGGTTGCAGAGAGAGGTGGGTCCCAGGGGGCATTTTGGGCAGTGTAGGTGGGAGAGGATGGGACAACATGGCTAAGCATAAGCAAAGGGCTAGCCAAGGAAAGAGATTCCTAATTTTTTCATCCAAGGGAGTCTTCTAACCTCGAGATCCTTTGCTCCTGTAACTGTTGTAAAGGTGTTTTCTTTTTCTTGGGTGCTGGGTGCTGAGCGCTGGTGGAGATACGATTCATGATGTCCCTGCTCACTTCAGGGGAGTTACATACACTAGATGGCCTTTAAATGTCCCTTCCAACCCAAACTGTTCTATGATCACCTGCTTTATTGCAGCCCAGCCTAGCTTCCAATACCTGTCCACCTGAGAACCTCACTGATGGAGTATTTGATGGGAAAAGAGTGCAGAAACCAGATCCTGATACCACCTATGGCTGGACCAGTCCCTCTGCCTGTTTCTTCACAAGCAAAGTGATCTCTTATGGACTGTGACAACTTTTTCAAATGCGTGTGGTGGAATTTCCTCCTTGATGATCACAGTTTGGTATAAAATAATCTCCTTGGTCCCCTGTGGGCTGCACATTGAACTGCACATTGCTCCTGGGCTGGAGAAGGAGACCGGTGAGAGGCAGGTGCTTGGAAGTGACAAGAAATAAATAAGGAAAAAGAAAAATGGACTTTCCCAGATCATTCTTCTGAGATGCTTGACCCAGTTGCCATGGTGACCATAAGCAAGTGTTTGAGAGGCAGGATGACTCATATCTGGCAGTGGAACAGCATTTCTTAATCCACAGGTCAGCACTGACTGATGGGGACCTTGCGGCTTCAAGGTGTGCCCCCTCCGGTGACCTGGGGGGCTGCTTCCAGCTGAGTTTCGAAGGAAGGTCTTTTGGAGAGTCCCTTATGGAGTGAAATGGCAGAGACACAACCAGCTCATGAAATGAACCCTCTGGTACAATCCTGAGCATGCACTTGGGCATGGCAGGTGGCATGCATTTACTTTTTTAGATGCTCTCTCTTGGAGATACCTGTGGCATGGGATTGTAGAATAGTTTGGGTTGGAAGGGACCTTTAAAGGTCATCTAGTCCAACCCCCAAATGACTCAGAAAAGTCCAAACCCAGTGCTGGCTTAACAGGCAGAGCACCAAGATGCATAGGTTGCACGGTGACATTCACAGGGAACACCCACCAACACAGTGCAGGTGGTTGCCTTCTCCAACTCTTCTCTAGGTGGAAGGTGTGATTTGCCGCTACTGTTGCTAACAGGGACATCAGGATTACCACAAAGGACTACTTGCCTGGACACCCATTTGTTTGGTGCACCTTCAAGGGTTTCAGTGTAAATTACAAAGTTGGTCTCCCAAAGCATCCAAACCATCAGTGATTTTCTCCTAAAGGGGAGTAAATCCAGATGGACCAGTGAAGGAATATGGATGATCAAGGCAAAAGGGAATTCATTAGGTGACATAACTTTTAGCTTGTTCAATGCAGTGAAGAGGCTACATGGGAAGAAGAGCTCTGACCACCTGTCTGCCAGAAGAGTGAAAGTCAATGAGAGAATATAACTACTTAAGGAAGAAGATGACATGGATACAAAACTAAACGGTTGCAAATGAGGCGTAGGTATGTTCTAAGAGTTAGGAGCAATATGAACCAGAATGGCCGCCCCAAAGGCACAGGCAGCAGAGGGTCGGGGGCTGGGACACAGATGAAGCTCAAGTGATTTTGCATGAGATGGTGTCAGATGGTGATCAGCAGTGGCAGTCACTGCTTTCTCGAAATGGTGACAGCTACCTGTGGTACTTGCGCACCAGAGCCACAGAGGAGTGCAGATGGGAGGAGAAACGGGGAGAGGAAGAAGATGATGAAAAGCTATGAAGAAAGAAGGCATTTGATGGATTGCCAGTGCACTTGGTAGGATGGTAGACGTGATCATATTTCTGGCTATGTTGCTCTCCAACGGCTTGTGTGAATTCTGCTGTGAGTCACCCAGTTCTGCTTTGAGCGGTAAATGCCTGGTTTTGAAGCAAATGATTTTTGTTCCATACATTAGGCTGCTAATTTAATCACCTGCGGTTTCTCCAAGTGCATGCTGATGGGTGTGCAGCGAGAGTACACAGAGTGAAGGAACAGACCTTTTCCAGCTGAATGTGTGGAATAAATCCTGACAGGCTGATGGCCACATTCAATGTAAACCATCTCCACTCAGCCCCCTACCCTCACTGCCTTTGACTCAAACTGCCTCAGACACTGCGAAAGTTCTGTTTTGAATGTAAATACTTTCCCTTGTCCCGTCATTGCAACAGGAAAACGAAACGACTCACGTCCTGATTCCTCTGAACTTTAGGGGAAGTTCATTGATCTATCCTGTAGCAGAGCAGTGGCCATGCTGCCTGCTGGGGTCACCAAGGGATGCTAATGAAGCCCAGGAAGAGCCTGAGCATCACATGTGTCATGTGATGTGTTTCTGGGCTTGTTCTCACATCTCTGAGTTAGCAGATGGGCAAAGACCTAAAGTTGTGATGGGACAAGCTTTGTGTGCACCACCACCCTATCCAACAGCCTTACTATCCTTACATGTCCTAAATAGAGAGGCCAAACCCACCACTGGCAAGTAACACCATGTTTTCCATCTATTTGGCCAGCTGGGTCCTACTTGCCCGGATACATGCGTCAAGTGATGGAGCCTATAGGACAAACAGACAGTAAAGTCGCTTAGATGACTTTTTTTCGCTATCTCTGTCAGTTGGCAAAGATTAAGCCCTTCCTTCAAAGACTTTTCTATGTATTTCCTACTATTCCTGCATTGAAGCATTAGGTGTGCTTTGTAACACTTGACTGTGACACCAGATTGACTCCTTATGCGCCATGTGAGAAAGCAGCAGTGACCCCTTTATTTTAATTTTCAGAATTAGCCCGTGGAAGGGTGCATCTGAGGGGAAGGTATTGACACACCAAGATACCAGTTTGCAGGAGAGAGAAAAAAATGTTTGTGTGGGCAGGTTACCAGAAGTATTTTCCATGAGGGTGTCTGGTTTTCTTTTTAATTTCTTGGGAAAGCAATCCAGGGTACAATCCAGGTCATCCTAAAGTAGATACTGAGGTTGCCTACGTGTCTTGCACTGGAGATAAATGCCCTGCGATGTCCCTCCTGGTCACTGGATGTCCCTCATGGTCTTTGGATGTCCCTCTAGAAGAATGCAGGGCTTCTCTAGGTCTTGTTTTGCAGCCAAAAGCTCTACATTGTTGATTCATCTACCTTAGGAGATCTTGGACAACACTGGGCATCTCTTAGGGAAGTAAATTGCACTCCAAATCTGGTTAGCAATCTAGCTCTCCAGACATGGACAATAACGGGAGCTGAGACATCCAGCTCGCATGAAGACACCTACCATAGGCAACTATACATTGAAGTCTTCACCTGAGTCTGGTCCTACCCCTAATCTCTTTGTCTACCTGCAAACCAGAAATAATGACGTGCCTCGATTGTCAGAGAGGCATGGATGAGAAGGGAAGCACTGGTAAGGAGGTGTTCAGGGAAAGGGACCCAGGGAGGGAGGGCAATGGCCACGGAGGTGATCAGATGCAATGGGAATGGGGCCTTTCTCCTTGGATGCTTTTCTAGGATAACAGAAGCTACCTGCCAATACTTCGACCATTATTTCCTACTCCTTTGCCTGAACACTGGCAAAACTGCAGTCTGCCTGCACACAGATACCACCGGGTGCTCTCCTGCCTCCCACATCCATCTGGATCCACCACTTTGAGCTCCAATGGGCTAAAAATAGCATTACTGTTTGCACAGAACCTGACAAAAGAGGGGCTGAAGCCCATGACTAATGGGTTTCTGCTTCATTAAGGATCTCAGATAGACCAGGCTGCAGAGAACTCTGAAGTGCCGGAACCATGTGGTATCACTGAAAGTGAAGCACAATGTGATTAATCCCAAATAACTCTGCTTTTGCAAGGCAGAAGAGAGGGAGAGATGCAATATTTGGGAAGCTTGGTGTGCTTTTCTCCTTCCTTCCCCATCTCTGCATGTTTGACTCTGAGCAAGGAATACATGGAAAACAAACCCTGTGACATGAAGTCATTCTATTTTGTCTCCCCAAATCCCCAGCCTGAGTGCAATATTAAGGGAGGCAGACAAGCCCGTGGCTGGCCGCCAGCTCGACTTCACAACGCATCCTCACAGCTTTCCAGATAATTCCTGTGGAAGGGACCATGGGAACAAAAATAGCCCATGACTGAAAAACTTTTCTGGTGCAGTTTGACAAGTGTATCCTCAAGAACTTGGCTTTAAAGGCAAAGGTTCAAGAGCTGGCAGCTGCTCTTAACCCAAGTTCTCTGCTGCCTGTGCTCAAACTAGGTCGGTGAGCAGCTGATGGAGTCTCGATCATTGTGTTGTGCATGTACCTGTGCCCCATGCCCTTCCAAATTGCATTTCAGAAATCACTTCTGGGGTGAAAATACATGTCAGGTCCCCTGCCTGGGATTCAGGTGAGAGGGCTCTCACCTAGGACAAGACATAGCACCATTGCCAGCTTCACCTGATGGCCTAGGGGCTTGAAAGTGGCACTGAGTCCCTGGATTTTGGGGGTCAGTGCCCTCCACGATACCTATCGTTACTTGTGATCTGTTTCTCAGTGATCTGTGAGGCTGGTTGAAGGAAATCTGCAGCTGGAAACCAGCCAGAGATGAGATGTGGCATGAGCCCACTGTGCTGGCTACCTTCTTCCCTTAGCTCGTCCTGGGGTGGCAATGCCTGGCTCTGGCATCTGGACCATGCTGCGGAGGGGGTTCCCATCCCTTTCCTGGTCATGTTGCCCCAACCCACTCTTGGCTCGTTACCACAAGAAAAGAGCCATGCCGTGAAGATACCCCCTCTGTCTCTATACTAGAAATCATCTGGTTTAGATTAGGATATGAATTTCCCTCTGAAGTTTCTTTCTTTGTTATCTTTCCCCCATCTAAATCACAAAGGTTGTGCCCGTGGCAGAAAACCTCGACCCAGCTCCAGCATAGCTCCTCCAGCAAAGGCTGGGGCAGCCTTCTTTCACGACGGGGGCTGTCCCCCGCTCAGTGTTTGCATAATTTATCCTGGCATGGAAGATCTCTTGCAGGGCTTCCATATGTATTTTTTTTCTCCATCATGGACATATTTTAGAGAATTTGCAGCCCGGCTCTTGTCTTGTGCTTTCTCAGCACTTGCAACCTCGCAAGGGGAATGCAGCCAGTTCTTTAATTCAGGAGGTCAGGTGAGATGACCCCTGTGATTTGCTCTAGCCTTTATTTCACCGGGGGAAATGCAGATCCCATTAACTGTGATAAATACACAAACTGCTGAATAAGAAGGGCAGGTCTGATTCCAGGTCCTGAACCCAAGTGGCACCAACCACCTCATGTTCATACTGCTCCCGGCACGCTTCTTGGGCAGATTTGTGTTGGGGAGAGTTGGCTGGGGTCAGTCCAGTACTTGCTATCTCCTACTGATCTTTGCTGAACGCCATCAATGCACCCACTGTGAGCAATGGGAAACGTGGCTTGGACTTGCCTGGGGCAAGGATTTCTCCCAGCAGGAATCCCTTTGCAAAGTTTTTTTTTTTTTTTTTTCCAGCTACTGGAAGGGGCAAAAATAAAAGTTGCATTTCAGGGTCCTTAATGATTGAGTTGTGAATTGCCTCGTGTTGGAAACTTCCTGGGAGGAGGAAATGCCCCTCTCTTCAGCAAGCTGGCAGTTGGTTTTCTGCCACCAGACCTGGTGGTTCTCTGGCTTGGCTCCAAATGCATTAGCTAAGGAGGCCTCTTAGAGAAAGGCTATTCATTAGGAGTAGCTAAAAAGCCTTATCCTGTTCCAGCCACTCCAGTAAATCCATCCTTGGGCTAATCGCACCCATAAATTATGGTGCAGGGAGAAGTACAGTCTTCTGTTTCCATGTGACAATTTTATACAGCACTGAAGCAGGGGAAGCCGGACAGGCAGAAGTAGTTAGTGTGTTAGCAACACTTGAGAGCTACCGAGTGACTACAGGTATGTAAGTGGTTCCTCAGTTTCCCTAGCCAAAAATGATGATGAACAGTGTTGAAACAAACAAGTTGTCTTCCTCCTTGATGACATTTGTGTGTGTTCCCCTTCTACCTATTTAGTCCTTTGAACTATGCAGCTGGCACCACCAAGGTTGTCCCCAGCACCTGTTGCGGGGGAAGATGTGGATGCTACCTCTGTCACTCAGGCATGTTTCCTCACCAGCTTGGAAAGCAGATAGTTGATGCAACAAAACAATACCCACCAGAGACTTTATTTTTGCATTGGCATGACTGGAATTCTCTTTGGAGAAAGGAGGATGAGGATACCTGGGGATGTGTGTTCCGGTACAGGTGCAAAGGCCTCAGAGATCTCTGGGTGGAAAGTGCTTGTAAAGGTAGGGCCTTCAAAATGAAGAGTTCATCACTCAGTGTTCCTAACAGAATTTTAAATTAAATATTTAGAGCAAATAAGAATGGCAATTAAATGCCAAATCGGAAAGTAGCTGTCCTGTAAAAGCAACCAGCTGCTTAACTTTAATATTGGAGCAACTCCCCACGAACTACCCTCGCTCCCAAAGCCCCAAGCCCTTTCAGCCACAACCAAATTAAGATCAGGTGGTAAACAAAAACAAGACCATAAAGTATGTTTGGCCCTTCGAAACGCTCTTGTGAGTTTGAGCATTAGGAGAGAGAGGGGACGGTTCTATTTTGGGCTCAGCAAACCCTCTCTTGAGGGGTCACCTCAGGGAACCTTGAAGCCCTGCCACCTCAGGGACACAAGAAGGGCTCCCAGTCCAACTGTCCTGTCACCTCTCTAGCCTCACCATGCCCCACACCTTCTGCTCTTCCTCCTCTTCCTCCTCTTCCTCCTGCTGTGCCTTCCACTTTTCCAACTCCTTTCCTTGCCCTTGCCCCCCATTGCAGATCTTGCATAGAAATGAGCTATAATGGATGAAGAGCTCCACCATAGCTACAGGGGGATGGCTGTCTTTGACCCCATGGCCACATTCAAGAGGTCCCTTGTGAGGGAGAGAAGAGTGCTCTCACATACTCCACAGAGAAGACCTTGTCCCCAGGGAGTTACTATCCAACAGGTGCTCCACAGTAATTGGATGGGACAGAGGGTTGGATGTGGCGTCCTTCAGGGGCACTTGGATTAACTAAATCCTTCTTCAACACGTTGCCAACAACCGGTACATTATTGTATTGTTTTGCATTAAAATGGCTTAAAATGGGAAGTAAGTCTTAGAGCCACTGGGACACCTGGTGATGTCTGGAGAAGACCTTCTGTCAACGTGGATGTGCAAGTGTCCTCTGGAGAGGAGTAGCACTGAGTTGCATGAATGAAAATCACTCTGCATTTCTTTGCTGGGGAAAGTGCAGGGTTTGCTTCCTGAAACGGGTGCATTTATCTAGTGGCTACAGCCATAGTGGTAACCCCAATGTAACACCTGCTGTGAAAAATGAAAAAACACCACCTTGAACTTTACAGTCGCCATCCTCCTCTAGGGCCTGGTCCATCAGCAAAAGTCATTGATGCCTGCACCACGATTTAACAGCCAATGCACGGAAGAATAAAACACTGGTTATCCTCAGAGGAGCTCTTTTGGGTTGATGCATGCAACAGATCTGCTTTGATGACAACACAAGAGAAAGCAAATGACAATCTCAAGGTTATGAGATCACACATAGCCTTGCCTCATTATCCCATAACAAGAAAAGGAGGTAATTAGTGCACAACGCAGAGCAGAAAACCACATTTACAAATTGTAATTGGTATCTGTTTTTCCTGGGAAAGAAAAAGATGATTGACAACCTCCAGTGAATCCACTCAACAAAAGAAGGGTCAAATTATCCTGTAAGGAATAATGGACCAAAAACCCCACTTTGACCCTGAAAGTTAGATGCCTTAGGAGGACTTTGAAATTTTGTGTCTGAAAAGAAAACTTGGTCAAAAAAGTCAAAACATCTATTAATTGGAAAACTGGACTTTTCACTAAGTACATTTCATGCCAGAAACTCTTTACAGCCTTGTTTTGCCCAAACACCAAGAAAACAAACCCTGAAATATTTTTGATTGTCAACGACAGTGTCATTCTTCTGAGAGCTGCAGTTCAGTTGCTTTCCTGTTACTACTTGTCTGGAGGATGGTATAACCCATGATGCAGCATGGACTATCTTGGCTGAAGGGGAGGCAGTGGAGTACACCAGGAAATGCAGATCAATTAGGAGGAAGACCATGTAAAGGGTAATAAGGGTAAGAGACATACAAAATATATACCCAGTGATGCTGAGAGAAGGGGTTAAGGAAATCTTAGTAAAATGCTGCTCAATGATTATTTAGGCTGCTGTATGGATAGAGTTTTGTGCAAACTACCTGAAGTAAGAAGTTATGCAAAGGACAGTCCCTGATAAGAACCAGGAATCTGCCTTAAGAACCGGCTAGAACCAACCTTGCGGTTTGAGTAAGAGCCAAGAGGTAACTGAGTCTGCGCAGACACGAAAGGTTACTAACGGTGATGAAGAGGAACCATCAGCCTTCATCCCCATGACCCCCGACGTGCCTTCATCCCCAACACAAGGAGGAACTGCACAAGCGCAATCTGGAAGAAATGGCGAAATCGACTTCGCCATTTCTAACTAATTTTAATATGAAGCGGGGAACTAATTTTAATATGAAGCGGGGAAAGTTATGCATGTGCGTAGGCATATTAGGAAACATCATGAACATGTAAATATCTTGCTGCATATAACCAAGGCAGATTGCCATGTGGTGAGCGCACGACTTTGGTGGGACCACCCCCTGTGCTGCCCGGCACTGAATAAACATACCTACTTCACAGTCTTACAGATTGTGGAATCTGTTTTCCTCAAGTCAATGCCATGCACCACAGAGATAGGTGTAGAGCTGTGTTTTCCTGAATTGAATTTATGTGGAAAGAGAAATTTCAAAGAAAATCCCTGTTTTCTCAGGCAGCTCCTCTCCTCATCAGCCACTTGACTTTGAGAACTGATGTTAAAAAGTAGCCATTGCTGCAGGCACTGCTCAAAATCCCACCAGTGTCCGTGGAAAGACGTTTGCTGAAAATGGGGTGTGTAAACCACAGCCTTTGCAACTGCTGATTCTGGGCTTCAGCTGTTGTAAAAATGTATTTTCTCATGCAGGGAACAAATATTTGAATAGATTTTCATGTTCTTTGCTTTGCAATTGGGTTATGTGTTAATAATGGTCCTGTTTACTGCTATGTTGAACGCTGGTTTCTACTGAACACACAGAACAATAGGTTGCAGACAAGTTATACTACATCTTATATAATAAAACTGCTAAATGAACACTAAGGAAGTTGCAAAGTTAAGGACTCAAAAGATTGACAAGGTCGAAGTGAAAATCACATTTGCAAAACTTTGGTTTCAAGTGAAACAGGACAAGGGGGAATGGATTTGACAGGACAAGGGGGAATGGATTAAAGCTGAAGGAGGGAAGGTTTAAATTAGATATTAGGGGGAAAATTTTTACGGAGAGAGTGGTGAGGGGCTGGAACAGGCTGCCCAGAGAGGGGGTGGATGCCCCATGCCTGGAGGTGTTCAAGGCCAGGTTGGACGGGGCCCTGGGCAACCTCGTGTAGGTCCAGGCCTGGAGGTTGGTGTCCCTGCCTGTGGCAGGGGGGTTGGAACTCTGTGATCCTTGGGGTCCCTTCCCACCCAGACCTTTCTATGATTCTATGATTCTATGAAGAGTTTAATTACAGGATCGTGCTCTGTTGTCTCCGCAGTGTCCCTGTCACACCAATTGCAAGGAAAGGTGGGTGCTCGACCGAGTGAGAGCTCGGTTGAGCTGTTCCTTATCTCCTCACTAGACAGTATGTGGCTCCACACTTTGCAACCTCACTCTGCTCAGCTCCGCTTTGATGACAAAACTATTTGTTTCCTCATGGATATCTGAAGGTACTTAGCTCAGTTATGGCCAAATATTTTGAAAACATATTTTTCTTGTCACAGCTCTCTGCGGAGAAAAGGGTGCTTTAGGGCCATTTTACCATTGTACCTGCAAAGCAATGCCAAAATACGTCTATATTTTGAGTGTGGATTCCTGAACCCTTGTTGTGAAGCACTTCATATACTTAAAGTGTAATTCCTATCAGCTCCAGCTCCAGGTGAAAGTGTGCCAGTCTTTGGCAAAGCTAGTCCTGTACTTGGCTTCCCAGTGAGATTCATCCCAGCTAGTTTAAGTATGTACAGTGCACCTTGGAGCCAGTGATTTTGGCCTCCCTCAGAGGCACCGAGGAGACACTGGTGCTTTTGGGGTGTGACTCATCTGACCAGTGTAGATAGTAATATTAGGATGAGATGAACTGCAGCCTCGAAATACCTATTTTTCATCGTTGATCATGTAGAAAACTGAAGAGCAATTAGATGAAGACCGTATACTGTTGGCATCCAATACCAGGGACTTTCTTGACATTGGGGAAGATGGAACAGTGTGGGAATGAGTAGTACAGGGGACTGCAGAGGAGCAGAAATGCCCACCAGACACCATCAGGTCATTGGGGCCTACACGAGTGAAGAGGGACATTTTACAAGGGCGTGTAGTGATAGGACAAGGGGGAATGGGTTTGAACTAAAGGGGCACAGATTTAGCTTAGATATTGCAAAGAAATTCTTCACAATGAGGGTGGTGAGGCCCTGGCACAGGTTGCCCAGAGAAGCTGTGGCTGCCCTTACCCTGGAAGGGTTCAAGGCCGGGCTGGACGGGGCTTTGAGCAACCTGGTCTAGTGGAAGGTGTCCCTGCCCATCCATGGCAGGGGGGCTGGCACTAGATAATCTTCAAAGTCCCTTCCAACCCAAACCATTCTATGATTCTATGATTCTACGATTGCTCTTAAAAGCCATTCCTCAGCAATCTCCGGTCTTGCTAAACTGCCCATCCTTGACAACACCTCAGAAACGTGCTTTCTTCTCAGATGCCTGTAACTTCACAGAATTTGGCCATATTGGATCAGCTTTATCTAATTCCTGCCCTTTCCTGGCACAAGACATCCCCCAACCCCGATGGAGTAAAACGTCAAGTTTTTGCTCTGACACATGGTACCGCTAGAACTTTTTAAACTCAAGGCTGTCCCCATAACATTTCTTATAGGAACTGAACACTGTGTTTTTGCCTGTCACCTTTCTCAGATATGGCTATCTTATTTTGTCTCACATTTGGCAGAACAAATTCATCCTGTTACAAAGTCATGGAATGGAAAACTTTACCTAATAGATAGTGTTTGGCACCAGAAACCGGGACTTTATTCCAGAAGCATCCCGTAACATTAATAGGTACTATCAGCCCTACCTAGAACACAGCACAGTAATCATATCAAGTAAAAGTCCTGATTGATCAATCAGAAGATAATTTGGGTTGCTTTCCCAAGGAAATATACTCCTTTTCTGAAAAGCCTTGAGCAAAAGTGCTGTATATCCTCACTAAAGCAAGCACATTTCTAATTAAAACCCTACAGGTAGCATGAAGGTTTTACACTGTTAGTTGCTAACGTGACACATCTGCCTGTACCTAGTTAATGCTATTTGTTGTGGCAAAACCCTTTAAAAACAAGCTGGTAGCAAGAGATTAAACAACCACCTTTCATATTCATACCAAAGAGTGTCCCCACCCTTCCGCTTAATCTTCATTACAACTCTTTAACCAGATTATCAGAATTAATGAGCAAATATTTGTCTGCATATGAATTAATGAAGATAGATCAGGCTAATTAAAAGCTCCTTCTCAGAATATCCAGGACAAAGTTTTGTGTGTGCAAATACAATAAAATCGTCAGACTCAGCTTAATATACATGCATTTAATGTTGTATAGTGTATTTTGGTATTGGTTCCAAAACTCCTGTTGAAAAATTTTATAACATTTTGTCCACTGAATCACAGTATTTTTAAATTTTCAGGGTCTATTTTTTTTCCTATTTGCGCTGCATCCATTATAGCAACTGTCTCCAGATGCGTCAAGACGCTGTGATACAAAAACAGACATTTGGCTTTAAATAGTTTTATTTGGTGGTGCAGTGGGTGGACTGGAAGCAGACTAATCCCGTACATAGGTCATGGGAGATCTGGATCCTATTCCCAGTCACTTCACTGAATCACTGCATTACTTTGGCCAGGCAGAGGCAAAGCATGTGCTCAAATTTGGGTGCCCAAATCATTATTTGAGGTCCAGAATGCTGCATCTCTTGTAATGAGGCAGAGAGCAAAAACAGTCCTAAAACCCTCCGTCTGTCTCTGGCCTTCTACGTAGGGTAATGGGTAAGAAGAGAGCCACACACACTCATTGGGGCTCCAAATAATCATTTTTTTGCTGGGTATTTCCAAACACATGTAGACCGTTTCCCTGTTGTTCTGCACTCTGATGGCTTCTGCCCTAGGGCACAAGGCGTGAACAAGAAGCTTTCAAATGCTTTAGCTACACAATTTACTTGCAGGCTTGTTATCCATGACCCTACTTGTAACACCCTCCAGTGCCCTTCTACAGGATGTCAACATGTTCGCCCTGGAGAGAAACCCAGCTCACAAGTTGCTTTTCCAGGGTATTATTTCTAGACAGACACAAACAACACAGATGATTCCCAGCCAGGTGCCCTGTGCCTGGACTATTCTGCCAGTGCTATCCCAGCGCACAGCCACAGACTCTCCCACGTGTCCCCGTGCCATGCCCACCACGTGCATCCCGTGCCCTAGGAATGACATTCTGGTAGGCTGAAACGCAGCCCTTGTGTCATTTCAGACACTCTGAACTGGAAAAAAACCCCAACCAAACAAAAAGGCAGCAGAAATCACATTTGAGGGCTACTTAAGCAACAGCATAATTTGCCTGGGAAAGCAACGGATTTGCCCACACTGCAATGCTTTAAGAATAGTCTTGAAAAAGAGGTCAGGAATGGTTTGGGGCCAAGTGATCTTCCTCTGAGAAAGGGAGATGGGCCATCCATCCCCTACGTTTTAATGAATTTATGCTAATTTGGCATGAGCCCATTTGATGGAAACATCCCGTGGTGCAAAGCAGAGGAGAAGAATCTTGCCTGGATGATGTCCAATAAATCAAACTGGAGCTTGGTTTCTAGCGGCTTTTGAGACTCTGTGAGGGTCTGTGTCTTTGCTGGTATTTTTAATCAATGCATGGTTCCTGTGGACCAGGATCAATGGGGGACGTGTGGCAGATGGAATAGTTCATTGCAATTGCTCTTGTTCCAGTTTGATTTGATGTACTGAGCCATAGCTAATTATTCCAAAGCAGTTGCCCATTCCTTTCTCCATGCCAATTCTGCCACTTCCACCATGACTCAGAAAATTTCAGGAGATACAAGAGACTGCCCTGACAATCAAAGTAATTGAATGGTCTATCTTTCATCCTCCTCCCTTTAAATCATATTTTTGATCAGGTCTTCCTGTGCACAATAAAAATACAAAGTTTGGTTTTCTGTGGAATTGTGTCTTGTGGATTTTTAGTCTTTTCTGATGTCTAACTAGGGGCTGTGCTCACTCTGCAACTTTCCTTCTCTGAGGGAGAGTATAAAAGTTCCCACTCCTTTACCCATCTGCCCATTTTTATAGGATATAATTTGATATATTGAGGACTTTTAGCACTTTCTCAAATGTGATTGAGAGCGATGAAAGAGTTCATCAGGTGGTGAGGAAAGGTGTACATGCACACAGGCACAGAGGAATGACATAAGCCCTTTTATTCTTAGGAATCTGTGCTAAATGCTCTTCTACCATAATAGAATCAGATTCCCACTTCTAACAGAACAGACTTGGTCTCATCTGAAATGTGCTTCTACCTACATTGTCTTCCCCATCATTTTACAAGTGACAGTTACCGAAGCCTGAGGACTGCTGCACCTCCATGAGCCTGTCTTCTGCAAAATGTCTTGTGAAAGGACTTCTGCCCTGTGAAAAACAGCATCTACTAAAATATTCTTGTTTTGGCTTGAAGGAGACCTTTCTGAGCCTGGTTTGTGTAGCAGCTGCCTTTCCTTCAGGATGCAAATAAAAAAAGGCAGGACGCTGTTTTTCTGAATCGTACCTGGAACTGAGTTCCAGCTTCCACTGCAAACGCAGGGAAGCCACCACCCCAAGGCAAACATAACCCCGCGAATATGGAGGGTTTTGCTCATATTGAGGGACCTCTTGGGTCATTCCTTGTCTGGGTAACCTGCTGCTTGTGGAGGGACAGAGGGAAGGGAGCCTGGGGTTGTGGCCTCCACCCTTGGCGTTACCTATGGGTGCTGCTGTGCCTTTCTCACACTGATTTCTAACCAAATCCTAAGAATAACAAACATGAGAACCCACCACCCAGACTAGACAATGTTTCTTTAAAAAAAAAAGGGCCATTGAGGAGTGTAAATCACCATCCTGGGTACTGGCTTGTGCATCCTTGATCCCAAGGGATGTGGGTTTTTTTATTTTTTTCTCCTAGATGCTTCTGGGGCAGTGAGGGAAAGGGTCTTTTCCTCCACTCCTGAGATGGTCCCTTTTGGGGCCCCACATTATCTTTGCATACTCCCCATCCACAGTGGATGGGGAACAGGGCTCCATCCCTCCTCCTACTCTTACTTCCTCCAGGATCAGGTTTGAGAAAACCAGTGACTATCTATAGGTGTTCTATGGGAGGTTCTGGTTCCTTGACCCATTGCATAGATGCTTCACTGGAAAGACAAATCCAGCACCTAACTTTCAGCAGGGTTTTTCAATTAGCAGAAGAGCCAGTGAAGCCTCTATGACTGTGTGACTTAGGAGAGGGAGAGGAGTCTATTCTCTCTCTCTAATAAAGGCATGAGCTGGCACAGGATTGAGCTTTCTCTCATCTGGGCGTCTTGCTTCCACTAGACTTAAAAAAATCCAGACTAAGATACATCCCATCTCTCTGCAAACGCCTGCGGTGCAGAAACCATCAGTTGGTTAGTTGCCCCAGCTGCTTTTGTAGCCAAGGGAGGGGAAGAAGCACATCAACACCGCAATTCGCCTCATCGTAAGGAGGATGCCCAAAACAAGTCAGGTGAGTCACACTTTCAGGCACTCCCCTTGGGAAGACAAAGGGAGTTTGGGGTGAATATGACTGATTGATCTGGTATTGGTGTGAACATTTCTCAGAGAAGGAATCGGACCTTCAGAGGTCCCTTCCAACTAGCATCTCCATGATCTATGACTAGCTGAGATGAAGGCAGAGACAACCAAAAGGAGATGAATCCTATCATAGAATCATAGAAGAGAATCATAGCATAATCCGTGTTGGAAGGGACCTCTAAAGCCCATCTAGTCCAACCCCCCTGCCATGAGCAGGGACATCTGCAACTAGATCAGGTTGCTCAGAGCCCCGTCCAACCTAGTCTTGAATGTATGCAGGGACGGGGCATCTACCACCTCTCTGGGCAACCTGTGCCAGTGCCTTACCACCCACATTGTAAAGAATTTCTTCCTTAAAACTCGCATTGTAAAGAATTCCTTCCTTCTGTCCTACAAAACACCCTTAAACTCCTGGCCCACATCTCTGAGGAGCCTCTACTTATGTTCTCTTGGCAGCTCTTTGCTAAGGGAAGAGGCACCCTGGCATAAAACAGACAACTACCACCCAGCCTCCCCAGACAACGCAGCTCAGTAGAGCTCTACTGCACACCTGGCTAAAGACACAACCCACACCAGACTTGTTTGGGCAATTAGGATTTCACTTCTTGAACAACCAGCTGCTTAAAGAGTCTCATTAGCCATGGAAACTGTTAATTGTGTTAAAACTCCTGCTGATGGCATCCTGTGCTTGGGGACATGTATCACAAACCCAAGCGAACTAAGTTACTCAGCTGATAAATAGACTGTGGAGGTATTGAGCAGTTTGAGCTGATTTAAAGAAGAATCTTTGTAGATTATTGAAGCATGGAGAAACGGCTGACAACAGTCAGCACATACATAGGACTTGTTATTTAACATTATTGGTTATTTCAGCTTCTCAGCACTGGTGGGACAAATATTCCTTTTTAACTAACATGGAAACCATTCTGCAGAAAGATGCAAAGATGTGTGCAGGCTCACACAGACTCCAGTGACGGAGCTGATATGGAAGTTTCTGATTGCTAAGTCCGTGCTATGTAGAACTGGGAGTCTTTTTTCAGTTGACAAATTTACTTATCCCTTAGAAGCATAATCAGACAACAGTCAGACAACAGTGTAAGTCACTCAATGGCAACTTCTTGAAAATTCATGTCAAATAGGAAAAAAAAAAAAGCCAAACGTGTTGATATTTTCAGAAGAAAATAGATCACTTATTTAATTTTAATGTGACAGTTCATTTTGAAATGCATCTGAGCACTCATTCTTTAATAAACCTCCATTCAATTTTCTTTTAGACTGAAACAATATGTTCTACTCCAATTGAAAGTGACTTTTGTTACACACCAGTGTTTCGTTTTCATTTAAGATGTGTATCAATATCATTTCCAGTCACCTCTAATTATTTCACGTAAGTTTGTCTAAGAAGCAAATAAAAAATCCATTCTACTTGACCATTTAAAATCTTCTTTTCAAGGAGAATTGGCCCCAGCATGTTTCTGTTTGTGGATTTACAGTGAACTTTGCTGGTTTCTCTGAGTTTCAGACCTCTCTCCTGAGCTGTAAAATCAGAGATTATTCCTTGCAAAAGTTTCTGTTCTCCTTCTAGGTAGCATTGAATGATTCTCAGATTTGAATAGGAAATTGCAATTAATAAAAGGGGGGTGAAATCAAAGGCAGCATATTTTGTAGTCATAAAATAAATGAACTTTTGCAGTGTTTATATTATACGTATAATACAGCAGGAAGTAAAGATCAAAGCCATGTTTATAAAGAACTTGGCAAGTTGTGTGCTTGGAGGAAGCAAATGGGTTCACAGGAGGTACTTAAAGAATGAAGCTGGGATTTTTAGCTGGTGTAAATCAGTGTCTCTTTTGCAACAGTAATGATTTACATCAGCAAGAAGCTGGTTCATGTGTTTCAAGGGAGGAAAGAGATGATAAAACAAAATAAAATATTTTCTCTACTGAAAAGTATTTGCCTGATGTTTGTTCTCTATTTCCATGTACTGGGAGTAACTCAGAGGAACAGGATCCTAATTCCCGGCTTCATTAGCTGTAAGGTGTAAAGGTGTGAATGAGGTTCGGAGCTGGTTCCTGCCCTTCGGATGGGCCAAGGAGGTGAGTGTCAGACTGGGGCTGCCCAGAGAGCTCAGCCTTCAGGGCATCTCCCTGAGCCTCACAATTCCAAAACTATTTATTTGCAGGCTACAAAAATCTCCCAATGAACCTGATCAATGAAAGGGAAACTGAGGCACAGTCAGATGGGATAAATTGTCTCGGGTCTTGCAGTGAGAGAAGTTCAGAGCAGCTTTACTGCTCCCTGCCTGAGTTATACCATGAACCTCTATGCTCACATAGGGTGAAAATTCTTCACGGCAGCAATTTCATTCCTATAGAGACCCGAGATAAAGTCACCAAATACCACCCTCACTCAGAGCGAGAAACAGAAGCAGAGAGGTACAAGGCAGCAGCATGGTGCGACCGGACCCCCACACCCTCGATCCACCACCCTAGGGACACCTCAGCTCCCAAGGCACCACTGAGCCTGGTGAATTCTGGGCAGGTGGGGACTGAGTGGCCTCGGTGAGGTGTCTAACATCCTCGGGCTCCAGCTGTCCCCAAGGGACAGCCACGACGCTGGAGGGAGACCAAAACCTCAGCAGGTCAAAATTAGTCCTGCGGTCACAGTACAGTTTCCATTGACTTGAGGGGCAGCCTGGAGCAAGAGGAGTTGAAAAATCCTGAGAAAAAGTGCAGAACCAGCTATAATGTTTCCCTGGCTGCAGGGTTACTTGGACACTAGTCCCCAGTGGGCTGTGGGACGCTCGGGTCCCACCCAGCAGACGGAGAGACAGACCTCTCTGCTTTGCTGAGCTCTGCGCAAAGGCCATCCTCTGTATTCGTAACTTATTTAAACCTATTTTCTCCCCCTCTAGGTTTAGCTACACCACTCCAGAGGGTTAATCCGAGCCTCTGAACCGAGAGCCTGTTGGCAGATGAGGTGGTGATGAAGAGCGCTGCCTTTCCTGCACTGAACGGGCCGCAGGTAGCACTGGTGCTGGAAGGGGACACTGCTCCGGACATGGCACTGCCCCGGCCGGCTCTGCGCCCGCTCAGCCTCCTCTGCATGCAGGGGGCTGTGTCCTTTTCACCCGGGCAAACAACTTGCCAAAACTTCAGAGCACAAGCCGTCCGACAACCCCAAGTGAACACCCAGTGACATGGGCACCGTGGCAGGGCCAGGAACGGAGGGCATGACTTCTGCAGGAGGGGGATCTGTCCTGGGAAATCACTGAGGACCGTCACCCTTGTAGATAAGATCTGGTCCTGCTCCAGGTCCCTGCACAACATTGGCATCCCGGGAAGTCAGTGAGACTTGTGCTTCAGACTCTGACATGCTCCTCGGGGGGATCAAACCTCACTCATCTCCAGCGTCTTCACCAGTTCACAACAGAGGCGGGAGCCCTGGGCCCATGGAGGCATATCCAGGTGCCCTCCCCGAACTGGGAGGAAGGGAGGCTGGGGGCAGGGATGGCAAAGCTGTTTGGAGACCACTGTGCCATAATTACAGCCTGTTTGAAACAAAGCTGCTTCCTCCTTAGCCTGAACTTCATTAATTAATCTGCTGAATGCGGAATGAAGTAATTAAACCAATTATTATGCTGCTATTTTATTCATTTGATATTTACTTTGATTGATTATATGACTAATAAATATTGAATAAGTGACTATTAACTGAATTAATTCTTTGCTGGTTTATTCATCTATTGGTTACCCATCCCTCACCTCCCTGCACGAATTGTGTCCTGAAAGTTTGTCCCAAGGAGCAGGTTCCTGGGGGCTCAGCCACGGGCAGCGGGGCTGGGATGGGGGATGGAGTCACTTACCAAAAGGCAGGACGAAGAAGAAGGGGAACCAGCAGAGGATGAAAACACCCACGACGATGGCGAGAGTCTTGGCTGCTTTTTTCTCACGGGAGAACTTGAGGAGCCGCACAGAGAGGGAGCTCCTGAAGTTGTGCCCCTTGCTCCGGGTGCTGGAGAGAGGCTCCTCCAGCACGCTGCGGCAGTGGATGCGCAGTACCACCTCCATGGACTTATTCCTCTCCTTCTTGACTCCTGCCTCCAAGCTCCGGGTGGTCCGCCTGGCTACCACATAGATCCTGAAGTACATCACCAGGATGACCATGAGAGGCAAGTAGAAGGAGAAGAGGGAGGAGAACAGGGCATAGCCCGGCTCCTCGGTGATGCTACAGATGCTCTCATCCGGCGGTGGCGGCTCCTTCCATCCCAGCAGTGGCCCAATGGAGATTACCATGGAGGAGAGCCAGACCACCACGAGGATGACCCCTGCCTTCCTCTCGGTCATGATTGTGGGGTACTTGAGGGAGTATTTGACGCCGATGTACCTGTCCACAGAGATGATGCACAGGCTCATGATGGAGGCAGAGCAGCACAGCACGTCCACCGCTGCCCAGATGTTGCAGAAGATGCGTCCAAACACCCAGAAACCCAGCACCTCCAAGGTGGCCGAGAAGGGCAGCACGGTGGTGCTGAGCAGCAAGTCGGCGATGGCCAGGTTGACGATGAAATAGTTGGTGACTGTCTGCAGGTGCCGGTTGCAAGCCACCGAGAGGATGACGAGGATGTTCCCCACGATGGCCGAGAG
>JMFS01015493.1:0-15243 GCA_000699545.1 Podiceps cristatus
ATATATATATGCACATGCATATGCATTTTTTCCTCTAGCTAAAAGGAAAATGAACATTTCTACCCCTTTAGTGAAAAGTCTCCCTTTTGCAGGTGGGGGGCACCCAGACACCAAAGATGCAGCAGTGATCTCGGGCCAGACAGCACCAGTGTGGTGCTGGCAGGAGAATCTCAGGGCTTAGGCTCAATGCCGGGCACAGGCCATTGTGCATCCGCTGACAGGCTCAGCACAGCTGAACACGGTTACAGTTTACGGACTGAACCACCTTCCATTTGCTAGGCTCTGAGCCCAGGCAGAGCAGCTACATGGCTGTTCAATCTGCTCTGGGCTGCTATAGAAGTCTTGACTCCCACTCTGTTGTCATAGCCTCAAAACCATATTGTCTCTGCGATGAGAAGGGCCATTGTGCATCCGCTGACAGGCTCAGCACAGCTGAACACGGTTACAGTTTACGGACTGAACCACCTTCCATTTGCTAGGCTCTGAGCCCAGGCAGAGCAGCTACATGGCTGTTCAATCTGCTCTGGGCTGCTATAGAAGTCTTGACTCCCACTCTGTTGTCATAGCCTCAAAACCATATTGTCTCTGCGATGAGAAGGCATTAAACTGTCTCATCTGGTTAGAAAATAGACATGCAGGGTATATTAGAGCAAAGAAGAGCATGCTATGGGAATGCTCTCGCTTCCAGCATGTGGGGGCCTGTGAGGTGCACCTTTGGAAATCTCAGATTTTTTAGATAAAATTAAAAGAAAACAACTACCCACTAGCTAGCTTACAAAGGAGGGGGAAGTATCAATGCATCTATAGATAATTGCAACACAGTACCAAAAAAGCAGCATGTGCTTTTGGTTGCAAAAAGTCCCAGTGTAGTGATAAACACAATGAAATCTTTGTGCGAAGAATCATACCAGCTTCATTAAGCTCAGACTTTGAGAGAAATCTATAGCATTGTCTATTCTCCCAGTTTCATGGAGATTCTCAAGACACCTGCTATTCTGTTTCCACCACAATTGCGGATGTGTCACTGTGAGAATCTGAAATACCTTTAAAAATATTCCTGGTGCTGTTGGTTGGGGGAAAAGGTGAAAGCTTGATGCACGTGCACTCTGGGATTCAGCCATGAGATTACAAAATGAATAAATAAAATAAAAAGCAATAAGATGTTATTTTATTATTATATCTACTTATTTTCAAGCCCTCCCTCTCATAGGATTCCTGCCTGGCAGTTCTAGAAAGCTTAGTGATTAAAATACTGAACATCCAAGAAAGTAGCAGATGCAGGTACTATATTTATTGGTGCGGTATAAAGTGGAGGCATGGGTATATAGCCCCAAAAATCTGGGCCTGACTAAAAAGCTGACTAGAAAGGCTTCTGCCCTCCATCAGAGAGGAGGATTAAAGGAAACAAAAATATGCATCTCCTCTGTCACAAGCCGAAAGGTGTAAGAGCTTCAAGTTCCTCAGAGAACTAGTTAGCCAGAAATGGAAATGAAAGATCCTCCAAGCAGCATGCAGGCCTTCTCGCTAGTGGTATTCCCAGCATCCAAGCTAGTAACTACCAAGAAATGGCAACAGCAGAATAGCAAGGTTTCTCGCTAAGTCTCAGACTTCAAGATGATGCTAACAAATACCAGTCCTCCTCACTCCTCCATTAATTTTTCATCTCTCATCCTAGTCAGCTTATTCAGTCTTACAGCTAGAATTTACCTGGGAAATAACTGCAAATCCTGCGTCACCATGTGCATTAGTCTCACCATATACGTACTAGCCTATTTCTTCACCTCGACTGGGAAGGTGACTATTAACAGAAGCCACGCAACAATCCCACCACAAAGAATGTGGGGGGCTTAGTGAGCATGCTGTCATGAAGCAGCACCAACAGCCAGTTTTCTCAGAATCAAAGAAAGGATTGGCAGTTTGGAAGAGCATAATATTTTACTCCTGTATTGCACATTAATGTTTGCCAGTATTCAGTGCTGCTGTCCTCAGAGAAAGGAAAAGTCTCTTTTTTCCCCCCAGATAGTGTCCAGGAACAGAAGCAGGAACCTACACAGTCAGTGTCAAGCTATGTGTGACCCATTTGGCCGCCAGCTTTAGGTACAGAGAAACATCCTTGATCCTGAGCCACACTGAGTTCATTTCCATGTGCTCTGGAAGGGTGAAAAGGTGTAACAGTGACCAAAACCAATGTTTCCATCAATTTCAAGTTCTTGAAACTGCTAGGCTGCTGTAAAGTCATCTCAGCACAAATCTCAATGGGCTATATCAAACTACTTTTCTCATGACTACTGAGTCTTAGGTTTACCAACCTTCCAATATTAAAGCAACAAACTCAACATTGATGCAACCAAACTCTTCTCAGTGGAGCCCAGCAACAGGAGAAGGGGCAACGCGCACAAGCTGGAACACAGGATGTTCCATATAAACACGAATAAAAACTTCTTTGCTGTGAAGGTGACCAAGCCCTGACACCGGCTGCCCAGGGAGGTGTGGGGTCTCCTTCCCTGGGGATATTCAAACCCACCTGGACGCGTTCCTGTGCAGCCTGCTCTGGGTGACCCTGCTCTGCAGGGGGTTGGACTCGGTGATCACCAGAGGTCACTGCCAACCCCTGCCATTCTATGGTTTTACGAGTAACAGAAATGTGCTAAAAACCTTGTGGTTATTTCCTCTTAAGCACAATCTTCAAGCCTCTTCTTGTTGACTTCTTCTTATCCCCTCCTTAGTGCTGCTATTTCTCTGCCCTTCCTGCCCCTGCCTCTCACAGCTTCTCCCCAGCAGCTTGCCATGCTGGTCTGCAGCAGTGGTCTCCTTCTAGCCCCTGCAGCTGCCTTACTGGCTTCCAAAGTCCTTACAGAAAACATCCAAGTAGAAGGCTTGAAAATAGAAGAAAATTTTTCCTCAGCACTGCCTCTGCCACCTCTTTGGAATGCATAGCTTGATCTCCCAACTTATCTTCAGGATAGGAGAACCTAGTAAGTTGGTACTAGTGCTCTACATTGGTCTATGAAGCCTTCTGCTCACAGAAGCTTGAACCATTTCTCCACTGAAAGTCTTAATTATATTCATGCCAGCTCCCTTTATCTCTTTATATTTCTCTGAGTAAATGTACTACATGTAAAAATATCTTCTAATGTTTCTTCACATTGCTAAAATTACAGAAAGAGATTTTAATGAAAATGAGAACAACACAGGCTGCCTAAAATATATTATATGTGTCTTTCAATAGGATACAGTACACTTTGTTCTGAATTCTTATCTTTCATACCACCACCATATACCAGCAACACCACTCATTTTGAGGACACTACTGTGAGATTACATAGTAAACTGAAAATTACAGATCAAAGTGATATGAGACTAATCTTATGAATTTCAGCATAGTCTTCAAAGTGTTGTAATCCTGTACTCTTGTCACCTGCCCCCTGCTCCAAGTTATCTACTAGTGTGCGCTACCTCCCTGCAAACACTGCATGGAAAGTCAAAGGAAGGTCTTCAGTGAACTTAATATGAGACATCACACTTGATAAGAGACCACCCATTATGTACTGCTCTGATGCGTGGGTGGCAAAGGACTTACTTGAGATATGTCCACAGAGAGCTTTCAACAGAGTGGTGAGCACTCTTTTGGGAATACCCATGTGGGCCAGTAACTCTACAGAAATGACAGGGCTTCTGCACAGATCTGGTGAGACCAAAGAGTTCTGTGTCAAGGGGCTGATTATCAGCTCCATGCCTCGATGGGGTCACACAGGTTGAGCCTGGCAGTGTGCTGAAATTATTTCCGAGCTCCTGACTCTGGAGCAGAGTCATTCAGGGCTACCATGCAGCCCTCTGCATGGTACTGGCCTGCCCCACACTGACTTCCCATGTGTGCTTCAAGGTATGCAGTACACCTTCACAAACTTTTATTCCTTTGCTCACTTACTGAGCAAGCATATGTTATCAAGACCAAGATATATTAAAGCTGTTTAACTTTCAGATTGGGAGTAATGCTCCTAAACTTAGGACCAGGCCCAGTCACCTCAGTAACTGTCAAATGGCAAAAGAAAAAGGGAAGAAAATTGAAAACATACTTCTAGGAAAGCTCCCAATGCCGCAGATTTCTGTGAAGGCAGCAGGAAAAGCAATTCAGAATTGGGTCACGGTGGAAAAATTGTTACCATTAGCTGACATCAAAAGGCAGGTTTGAGAGATTTAATATCGTAAGAAAATCCCAGAGCAAATGTCGTTAATAAAAACGTTTGGAGAGATATTTTCACTCATGAAACAGTTGCACTCAGTAGGAAAGCCTCTACTATTAATTTGGATAGTGACGTTTCTCAGGAGTCCTCAGGAAGTACAGAAGGGATAAAAGACAGAAGCACCATCCTTGCAAAAGAACATTATTTCTGTTCAGGCCCATCAAATATATTACCTCCCATGCATTGTGGCTAGGAACATGTACTTAGAAGGAAAATGCAGGACTCCACAGTGGGTGAATACTTCATATCATTGACCCTGCTAGTCTGTATCTGCAATTAAAATCTCCAGCCAGGCAGGGGCAGTGGTAATTAAACATAACACATAACCTGCTGGCCTCAGAAAGCAGCAGTTATTAACAAATCTGAACAGCTTCCTTCTCATGCAACGGCCATTACTAAATCCGTTCGCTGCCAGGAAGGAACACAAAAATCAAAACCATCTTATACTCTCGAGGGAAAAATATGAACAAAACACATTACTTAAAAACTCATGCGATACTTCATCACAACAGAAAACTTTCAACTCAGAAGTACTGACTGGCTTGCAGATGTACACCTGTGTCAACCAACAAGAAGAAAAGAAAAATCCTAAAATCACCTTACTAAAAAATACTAAATACACAGTTCTGTCTCACAAAACCTATAGAAGAGTCAAGAGAATTTCTACTCTGCATGATAGAGTTTAGTGGAGACATAAGATCTAATTCTTAATTAGCTAAACTGGATCCTGGGCATGATATTGGCACTTTAATGTGGCACCTAAGCCAAATGGCCTGTCTGTGAGGCAGGGTAAATTAGCACTCTGTAGTGCATAGATAGAGCACTCTGTAAGCATAGCTGTAGGGCTTCCAGAGCCTGCACTAAACTGGGCACATATACACAATTTGTTTAAACCTGAATAGACGTAGCCTGACTCACGGACACCAGGAAATTTGATGTGTGTGCCAGTGTGCCAACAGCAGTGACCTGAGACCCTGGAAAACAAGTATATCACCTGATGACAGGGTAAGACTTATGTCAGCTAATCCCTTTGCTTGAAACTAAGAGGTGAAGAACGCACAGCTAAAAGTTGTAATTGCTGTAGTTCACTGAATGTTCCCTGGAGCACTGTATTCTGAAGCCTGCAATAAAAGCTATCAGCATCCTGAATGGAGCTGTCAAGCCACGCTTGTTAGCAAAATTGGTTGAGAAGATGAAAAATCCCTTTTCACTTGCAATTGATAGGGCAAATAATTCAGGCTTGCCAGAAGATGCCTCTAATAGTGATGACATCTGAGGCAATTTGAAACCATCTAGAACTCCTTGATGGGTTTCTGTGAATTTGGCTCCCAAGGGAGGCTCAGAGATAAGTGGAGCCTTGTAGAAAAATCTTCCCATGGATGAAAGTATATAGCATAGAACACAATGGTTCCTCGATGACAGGTATTCTGTAGAAAGGCAGAATTGTTGGATGTGGAAGGCCTTGATGGTCAACACTCATCTGTTTGCCCAAAGTCCCAAGTTTATATAGTAGTTTGGTTTTTCTTCAGTGTCTGCTGGGATGATTCTCAAAAATATATTGGAAAAAAACAGGGAATTCAGGGTGTATGCCACTACAAAACCATCCAATGCAAGACAGTAGAGATTAAAAACTGAAAGGTTTTGCTCTCTTGCAAAGAGGTTTTCCTGCTGTTGTTTCTGACTAGAAGTTAAAAGGTCCCAGCACAGATGTTTACATCCACTGAATGTACATGAGTGTTAAATGTATTTCTGTAGACAGAGAAATGTATTTTAACCTGTTTGTGTCATGAATGTAAAAGTTCCTAAGAAACCTCCTAAAGGAGCTTGGGTAACTTATAGTGGTTTTTCAGTAAGCCACAGATAAGTAAGCTCTCATCTGATTTCTAAACCATGAAGAATTTCTCTTCTTGATGACAGGCCACTCACAGTATGTATCACCATCACAGGATGTAGATGCCACTTGCAAAGATTTACACATTTTCTAATGGTGTTACTGCTTTTCTTGTGGAAGCTGACAGTTCTACTTGTGAGCTGTCACTGCTACAGAACCCAGTTCTACACCATTTAGTCTACAGACAGGACTTGAAGACCAGGAAACATTCAAAGCACATAAATATTGTTCTCAGTATAACAATTTATAGCTTTTCTCAAAGGATGGAAACTCATGATATTCTTAAGAGAAGCCAATGTACTCGAAATGTTCAAGAGTGGAAGAATTGCAGGACATTTCATGTTGTGCATTTGTTTGTGTCAAAGGTTGCTGATCGATGCAATTTGTCTCAAGGCTGATACTGGCCGCAAGGCCACTTATTCACACATATTCCTCCTGTGACACAACCACAGAAACAATTTTTGTTAAAAGTGCTTAAAGAAACGCAGAAAAATGTTGAATCATACTAAGACAGCGAATGCACCCTCTGCTCATCACAAGAACAACCACAAACAGTATTGCTGGAAATCTCTCCTGAAGTCAGCCCAAAAAGAGTTCACAGAACCCAAAAGTTGACCTAAATCTCCACTTATCAGTAATGCATCTAGTCAACAGTTATCTTGAGTCCCTGGGAATTACAAAAGCTTTGCTGGGTTCACTACAGATCAACATCTAGGTATGAGACAAGAAGTAACAGAAGGTTATGGACAAAGCTGTCAGAGTACACGCTGTAACTTAGTGTTGGTCAGCAAGACAGGCAGTAGCTATACAAACTAACCACTGACGACTTTTGCAGATGTGCCAAAAAAAAAAAAAAAAAGACTACATAAAGGATGATGAGGATGAAAATAATGAGGCAGTTTGCACCTCTCAAGCATGGGAAGAACAATGTGCTTGTTAGAAAGATGTAAGCAGTGGGAGGATGGCCGGCATCTGCAGCTAACTGGCATGCCTGTCCAGGTCCCTTTGGATGGCATCCAGTCCCTCAGGCTCGAGAGGTGGGCCTCTCGAGGTTCAATAAGGACAATGCAACTTCCTGAACCTGGGTCAGGGCAACCCCCAGTATCAATACAGGCTGGGGGGTGAAGGGATCGAGAGCAGTTCTGCCAAGAAGGGCTTGGGGGTGCTGGTGGACAAGAAGTTGGACATGAACCGGCAATGTGCGCTGGCAGCCCAGAAGGCCAACCGTGCCCTGGGCTGCATCCAAAGCAGGGTGGCCAGCAGGTCGAGGGAGGGGGTTCTGCCCCTCTGCTCCGCTCTGGTGAGACCCCACCTGCAGTGCTGCGTCTGCTCTGGGGCCTCAGCACAGGAGAGACACGGAGCTGTTGGAGCGGGGCCAGAGGAGGGACACAAAGATGATCCGAGGGCGGGAGCAGCTCTGCTGTGAGGACAGGCTGAGAGAGTTGGGGGAGAAGAGAAGGCTGCGGGGAGACCTGGTTGCGGACTTTCAGTGTTTAAAGGGGGCCTATAAGAAAGATGGGGGAATACTTTTTAGCAGGACCTGTAGTGACAGGACAGGGGGAATGGTTTTAACCAGAAAGAGGGGAAATATAGCCTAAATATAAGGAAGAAATTACTTACAATGCGGGTGGTGAAGCACTAGAACAGATTGCCTAGAGAAGTGGTAGAAGCCCCATCCCTGGATACATTCAAGGACAGGTTGGATGTGGCTCTGAGCAAACTGATCTAGTTGCAGATGGCCTTGCTCATGGCAGGGGGGTTGGACTATATGGCCTTCCAGCCCAGATGATTCTATGATTGGGGACAGAAACAGCCACTCCACACCCAGAATTACTTGGAAGTCTGTTTCACCACCATCATCTTTCTTCCTTAATATATAACCTTATAGAGATGTCCCATTGTCAGCAGAGTTCCACCAATGTTTTGGCTATGGATATTACATTAAATACATTTGTAGTTTTACTTGCATTCATTAACAGTGTGGGTTTTATTATTTCACAATAAAAAACTATGCTGAGCTAATCAATAGCTCATATCTCAGTTCAAGTGCTAAGCAAATCTCCCACTGGGAAGCTCTGTGGTAAGTGGTTTTGCAGGAATTCTGGGGAGAAGTGTTTGCTAAACATAGCCCTTTTAGATACCAAGCTTTTTTCCTTAAAGGAAACCTGGCATCTGGAAGAGTCATATTTTAAGTAAGGCAGCCAAAGGCAATTCATTTTCTTAAAAGAAGCCAAATCTAACACATGAAGCAGCTGGGTTTCGGTGCAAGATTAGATCTCAAATGTCACAATTGAGCCCTTCAGGCATAAGAAGAGAGAGACTCAAGCTGGAGAACTCCTCTGTCTAGAGAGGCTCTTGACCTTGCTGGGACCCTTGAAATCTGCTAAACTGAGAGATAATAAATCTTTTTAAGCCTTCTCCTTTTGGGTGAACCTCAACATCACAGGGTTTCAATGAGGTTTCTATGCCCTGATGCAGGTTTTTCTTTACCAACTGACATAATCTGAGGTATCTTTTCTAGACAAACATCTGTGACTTCACTTCCAGAGAAGCTGTTCTGAAATTTGGCTGATAAATTTGTGACTATTATGATCAAACTATGAATTAAAGATACAAATTTCTTTTCCCAATAGATCTTTCATATTATCAGATTTCACACAGATTCTCCTTTCTAATCATGAAAAACCAATCACCTTTCAGAAAGCTCAACTCTTTAGTCGGAGATCAAGAGTTTACACAAAACTGGCCACTTTCTCCAGCACCAGCTCCACTTGGGAGTTGAGTGCAATGTGTGAAAAGTGCAGACTAGTAAGTAAATTCTGAGGATAAAAACCATCCATTCACTGGCCTGAAGCACTGAATGTAATTCTTAATGGGTTTTTTTCCTTAGCAAGACTCCTTGGGTCTCAGAAGCATCTCCACATAATCTGAAAAGACAGATTCTAGCAAGTCAAACCAGCCTAATTTTAAGTCTACAGCAGCACGTTTTCTCAGTGGAATTCTGCTAAAATCAAGACCATGTACAATTGGTTTCCGCCTTGCAATTTAAGTTATTGCATTAAAAAGTAAACATGTGTATAGTGCAGCCTTGAAGTTTATACCTCCTGCACTGAAAACCTGCAACCATTTATTTGACTTCTATTCTGTTGGTCTACTGTAATGGCATTTTACCAGCTTTTGCTACCCCATTAATTTCCTGACATGAAATCTAGCATATGATTTATAAGCTGTAAAATATCCTTTCTGTACTCAAGAAGTGAACACAAGTTAACAAGACACCTCATTTTAGCAGGTATTTGGTCCACTCAGATGATTGTAAGACCTAACCCAAACAAGGAAAAAGTGCTCTAATTTCCCCCTTAAGGTAATTCTCAGCATTTCCTCTTGAATGCTTCTTCTTCAGGCTATTCATAACCGGGTTCTACGATGTCATTCAGCTATCTGGAACAACCTCCCCAGGGACACAGTGAGAGGAGTCCCCATCACTGGACGTTTTCAAGATGCAACCAGACAGGGTGCTAAACAACCTCATCTAGGCTCCCTTCCCCATGAAAGGTCGGACCAGATGATCTTTTGAGGTCCCTTCCAACCTGGGCTGTTCTATGATTCCATCTCATATCCAGTGGTTTCATGAATCTCAAGAGTGTGAAGTTTTTCAAATTTAATTGGCCACATCCATTCTATACTTTTTAGTCCCTTTCTTCTGGAGAATTTGGAATACGCGATGGATTATGCATAAAGTATGAGTGCTGAAGTGCAAAAGCACCACTGAAGTTCTTCAGCTAAGTATGCATGAACTACATGCATCAGGATATTCATCAAATGCAGATCACATGATTATACTGCCAAATTTTACATAATCATTTTTCACTGCTTGAGCACTCTGAGGCTCAAATAACAAAATAATTTCTGTTTTCTGAGTTGTTCACATTGGAGGTTCCAGATGAAGATTGATAGGTCTGCGTGCCACATAACAATGCAATTTTCCAAACGGGTCTGCAAGTGATGAGACCCACTGGTTTTACTACTTCCACAGTAGACTCAAGCTCTCTGAGAGTGCAGGAGACCTTGTAAAGGACTGTGATTTACAGATTCATGGTCTTTTGAGGAGAGAAGATGAAATATACAGCTGACGCATAAAAAAAAGTGAAGATAAATGCAGGGCAATTTACAAAAGGACTTGGCTTCAAACAGAAGTGGTGCTTTCTTTGCTTAAATGTTTTCAAATCCCAGTGGTGCTTCCCTGGCCCTAAATGGGTTTGAGTACCTTTTGCAAATACAGTTCAACTTTCACAAAAGATTGAAAATGTATAGCCCTCATGGTCAGCTGAAAAATGCTTTTGGCATTATCTGACAGAAGTGGCCAGGGTTCTTTTATCTATTTAGGAATAGACGTGATGTAAAAGCCCAGCACATATCATATGAAACACCTGCATGGAGATGTCACAGACCATGTCCTTGGGTTTGTAGCCACGTCTCTCTTACCTGGCCTCCTACTCGTATGCAACCTGCAATTCTGCTTTAGCTGTGGAGCTGCCCAATGCAGGGTATTTTATATCACCAGAGTTTGTTTCTTTCTCACATCCAGGTTTATATATATATGGGATAAAAAAATATTTCACATCATGGAACATTTACCCTCATTATTTCAGACAGCCATCTACAGATAGATGAAAAGAAACAGATAAATAAGATATAACTATAAAAATATATAAGATAAACCCACAAATCGGGGTAATGCCAGGAAGGAAACAAGTTATCATGATGCATTTTCTTTAAAAAAACCCCAAACCAAACAATCCCCCAAACCTAGTATTTTTGAATGTATGACTTTGGACACCGTTCTTTAAAATTCATTTACCATTCCCATTGCACATCTTAGTTTTCCCTGATGTCAAGCCTGTATGAAAAATCCTGTATCTCCGTGAGTAATTACTACTTGTGCTAGTGCTCCTACCAACCGATTATTTTGTTTCCTCATGTGAACAATGACTGCTTTCCTATTTCCTTCCCTCTTCTCTCCTTTCTGTTCTTCCTCCTGAATGCCCTTTCTCATGCCACCAGAGCTACCTTTTTTTCTTTTAAAATTGCTGCCAGAACAACCCTGTATGAAACACTGCCTTAAAGGTTTCCTGTCAATGTAGTAAGCTGCTATGCTTCAGATACTGCAGAGATAAGCACCAAAAATATTAGGGAAAAAAAAAAATCAATAAAAGTGTGACATCATAGGCAGAGAATCATAGAATCATAGAATCATAGAACAGTCTGGGTTGGAAGGGACCCCAAGGATCACAGAGTTCCAACCCCCGCATGATATGGTTTGAGTGATAAGTCACAGTATGCCAGACCTTTCAATCAAAAGAAAGTGAGACAAATTGCCTCTGAAATGGTGACAACCAATGACTTGCCAGACCCTGATTAACAAGGAATGAACACACAGTGTAAGGGTTAGGATTTGGGGAATCCCTGAAGATAAAGACATGTCACATACAGTTAAGTGCATGCAGCATGGTCACATTCAGAAAAGACTTTCTGTTTTTGAAGATATTTCTGGCTCCAGCATTAGTCACGAGAGGGACTCTCTTTCAACACGGAACACCTTTACCTAAGTGCATACTTGGCTAATTGCTTCCACTGTAGTTTTCAGACTTCTAAGTTCTGTTTCTTGATGCTTTTGTGCTTATACCACTGAAAGTCATTTATACCCACCTTGAAAAGTGAGTGTAATATTCACGTCATATTCTCCATCCCCTTACACTCTTTTTACACAGACGTGTAAAGTACATAAGGTGCAGTTTCTGTGTATGCAGAGTGTAGAAAGATGGTAGTAACCTTTAAGTTTAAGAGAGAAGGTAGGAAGAAAAGAAAACCAGGGTAGGATCTTCCTATTCACATTCCCTACTAGATTCAAAATATGTTCTCCCACCAATTCAGGGAGCACAAAATAGACTTGAGACATGCAGTTGAAAAAAGGAAAGCAAGATCAGTAGCTACTAAGTATCTCACAGATACCATTTACATTGAAAAGACTGAAGCAAATTCTCTCCCTCGCCCATCCTCCCTGCTAAGGAAGGAGAAAGCCAGCTACAAACTTGTCTACGCAGGTGGGTCATCTTCGCAGTCAGGGCAGATGCAGTAGCTGATGTAAATTAGCCAACGAGCTGCAGCCAGTTCCAACCAGCCATGGCTCTCACCCTGGCACAACTCAGCTTCCACGGGGCTTTCCCTTTCACTAAGCCTGCAGCAAATTATGGGGGCAAGTGTCCCACAGTGCTCTGTCCCACTGCTGGCTCCTATATTGTGAACTAAAGAGGGTGAGCGCCTGGAGGCACTTGAAGTTCAAGTGACCTGAAACTAATGAAGTATGCTAGGTCCAGGATTCAAATCCTGAAAACAAGAGTGTGACAGCTATGCATACATTTTTTAAAAAAAACAAAACAAAACCTTTTCCTTTTTCTTAAAATCTTGGAAAATACAACACGAGCATGCATCTTCACCCCAACATCCACAAACCCAGCAGCGCCTGGGCACGTGAACCATGCCTCACAGTGACGAAGGCAGTTTGGTGAGCTGCTGTCTCCTAACCCACATACATATGCATGTTTCCTTGTAGGGCACACAGTGACCAGCTGGGTCCTAATACACGTGCAAGCTTTCTTGTAGGGCAGATGCCCAGGCAGGGCTTTGTGACACAATTACAACGCCTGTCAAAGGCAGCCCAACGCAAGGATACGCTATGCCCCAGACAGTCCCTGAGCCACAAATGGTGGGAGCCGGGGAGAATACTCCAGGGAGCTCCAGCTGCATGCCTGCCCTGCCTGCGGCTCCAGCTGCTAGCACTGCTTGAGACAAGATCCCGGGCTGGACAGCCCTCTGCTCCGAACTGGCACAGCCGTTCCTGTGTCCTAATGCCGTGTTGATGGCTTCCTATGATCCATCCTCACTAATCCATTCTGACAAGGACTTGTTCTAACACTTCAAACTTTACATTTATTTAAGAGATGTTTTAAGCCAGGACAGTATTCCTCTTCCCAGCTCTGGCTGGTTTTAGCATTGCAATTGTTGGAAAAGAGACCACATTTTTCAGTTTTCCATCTGCTAACAAATGACCCAGCCTGATGCAGCAGACAACAAGTTAAGAACCAAAAACAGGTAGAAAAAGGCACAAACAGGGGTTTGAAAGTGTAGCCCTCAACAACGAACATTTTGGGAAGTTCCACAGGGGAGTTTATAGGGACACTGCCTAGGTAAGGCAAACCACAGGTGCCAGCAATGCTCCACCGTCAGCAGGGCAGATCAAGACTAACTCAGCCCTTCCCTCCCCGTCCTAACTTCAGAACAGCACACGCACATACGCGCACCCGCCACCCCCAAAGCAAGGCATATAGCGCTGAGGCTGGAACCCCAGTCACAGGTTTGCACCCCACAAACCCCCCTACTGCCCCTGCAAAGGCTCCTGTGCCACACGGCCACTAAAGACACCATCTGTTTGAGCTGACAGGGATTCAGAAACCTACTGAATCATCAGCCTAAGAAAGACAATAATGACTTCATTTTTTTTGTTCAAAAGATACAGCGTAGTTTCTACTGCTTTTGCTTGTTACCCATAGCCTAGAGGTATCACCTCAGTACCTTTCAGGTTAGGATGTAGCCAGCTTCTCCTCACCAAAACTCTGGTTGAAAAACTACCCAAATAGCAAGGTTAAGCAAGATGTAGTATGCATTAGAAAGGTGTCTTCCTTATTTTCATAACTAGCAACTGGATAAAGGTTGGGACATACATGGAAACATATATCTAGGTTGTTCAGACTCACAATCCCCTAATATTGCAAAATGTACATTAATTACAAAATACACGAACAGACTCTGGCCAGCTTATGAATTAAAAACCAGTACAATATATGAGAAAGAACATTGTCTTGGAAGAACAAAGAAAATCATTTAAATGTAGACTAGTTTTAAACCAAAGGTGAATTTTAAATCTTACTGATATTCTTAGAAGAAAAAAAAAATAGCTACAATTTAAGTCTAATTCCTCCAGGTAGTATCTGCAGTTGGACTATTTATTTTCTCATTTTCTCTCTCTTCCCCATAACTTTTGCAAAAATCTCCCATAAATCAGAACAGAAAATTATTGAGTGCACGGGGTAACCTTCTTATACACCATATATGCAAAGTGAACATATTCTGAATAAAAGATAAGTTTATTTTTTCCTTCACTACCTTTGATTACAAGTGACCTTCATTGTTAGTTGAACTCTTAACACTGACAGATTGAAAAAAACATGACAAACTGGGACTGTTGTTTAGCTACTTCTAGATCTCATTTTAATTTAAACAAGTTTAAGAAATCTCTACATGTAGGAAAATATTTTAGCCAGAAATATGGGGTTTGAGCTAACATAATAGGGCCATATGAAAGTAAAATTAAACAAGAGAGGTCTTTTGTTTTGGTTTGTTTGGTTGTTTTTTTATAATTTCATCTAGAACAGGGTCAATTTTTACAGAAAGGCTTATAAAGTACACAGATTTTCTAAAAGAATAACTTGAATTACTTTAAGAAAAGATCACTATCACTTGAAATAAATTAACATATATTCTGTACTTCAGTAGAAAACCTTGCTTTATGTCCTCCAAACATCTTAATGTGTGATTTTCTAAACATCAGGAAGTAAAGACTAAGGCAAAGTAAGTTGAAAAATTAACTTTCACCAATACAAAGTTGGAATAAGGACATTAACCTCCAAGTAACATTAGAAATGAACATACTAGCAACTGTCATTAACAATTCAATAATCTCCAACAAAACATTTCAGTATTTTCAAGCTAGTTTCCAAATATTTTGTATTAACAGGCAATAGAGTGTGTATGTGCAAAGGAAATATTTTAAGAAAAGTTTTAAAACAGCAAAGTATTTAGCATTTTCTTATAGCTTTGATCACCTGAACACTCTGATAATACATCTTCATGCAGAATAACTTTGCTAATGGTCCAAGAACAACTCAAAAGCCCAAAATGAGGAGCATTTCTTGCAAATGCTGCTGTTGCATTTTTCCAATAAAAATTAAAACCCCAGTTCATAGAATCATACAATGTTTGGGGTTGGAA